>WAAD01013723.1:0-266557 GCA_013389945.1 Fregata magnificens
AGCTCTGCCTTCTCAGAAAAGTTCAGGGACTTGATTCCAGCCCGACTGCGATCCTAGAATAACCGGAGCCGCTTGCCGGGAGGAACGTGATCGGCTTTTCCCTGGGGATGGCACGCTGCCTCAGCCCTGTACTTTGGTCAAGGGTAGAACCAATAGCGAGCTGTGGGATTTTGGGTAATAAGTGTGGGAATCTGCAAGAGGAGTAGGTCTAAGAGTGATTTGTTTTCTTACTGCTCATGAATAATGGCCTCTAGCTTTTTTTTTTTTTTTTTTAAACCAGCAGCCAACGAAATAGGCACGTGGGAGATTTGTAGGCGTTCGACATCGCGATCATCACCAACAACAACAATACAGTAGGGGCGTCCAGGAGGACGGTGTCTGATGAGAACTATTTTCTTTGAGAGGCTAGTATCACACACTGGTACAGGTAGTTTTTGTTATCGTTGCTACTGCTTAACTCTTGTAAAAGGAAAGCCAGCAATATCCTAAAATTAGAGAGGAAATGTTTTTGGTTTTGGTTTTTTTTTTTTTTTAAATACAGATGCATTTTGCTCCATCTCTGTCAAAGAATGGAATATTAACTTTAGTTTGGATTACAAAAGGAAGTTTGATTCCAGCTGTGGAACTGTAAGATAATGTGTCCTGGCTTTTCTCCTCCCTGTTTAAATACAGCTAGCTGTCCACAGCCTTGCTGAAGTGAACCACAGATTAAAAGGCAGCTTCTTATAGATGAGGAGCTAGTACAAAGTTCTTCATGAAAATATTTTATCACCTGAAACTTACCTGAGAACAGCTGCTTGTATCTGCTGCTATTTTTATATCCTCTTAATCCTTCCCAGCACTGGGAAATACATTATTGCCTCAGAAACGAATTCTTCATCCTGCAGAATACACTATTTGCAACCATTAAACTGGGATTGCAAGGGGAGGGTTTTTTTAATTATTATTTAGCTGTAATATCTGGCAAGGTTATAGCCAGCTTTGTTTTATGAGGCTTTCCCAGCTGAAGCGGGAAGGGCTGGCATCGATGTGTTCCATTTTGCGAATGGATAGCATGTCTGTTCTGACATGATTTGAACACGAGAACCCAATAAACACATAGCCGTTATGCATGGAAATCTCGCAGCAGAGCTTTCTGGTTGAACTTAAACTGTTTTGGTTGAGAGTTCCACTATAAGGAGTACAAGACTTGAAAGCTGCAAGTGTCTTATGTAAACAGATGGACATTTGAGATGTATTGACTGTTTCAAGTTAATGCAGCTAACATGCGGGTGCACATGTATTTAATTTAGCCTGGTATAAGTTTTTGTAAGCGATGGAAGCTAATACATGCTTTTTAGAAAGAAAATAAAAGCATGTGAATTTTGTCTATACATGTTGGAGCTCCAGCTGTAGAGTTTCTTAGGGACTGTGATCGTCCTGTTGTCGTGATCTCGTAGTACCAGGTGAGAGTTAATAGAGAGCGTACTGTTTTTCACTTAAGTATGCAGGTAGCTTGCTAATGAGTTTTGAAATGGTAAGGTACCCTTCTGAGGTCTCTGTGCTGAGAAAATACAGAAGTGCTTAAACATACATCTTGCTGCACCTTTATCTTACGTTCTGCTTGCCAAAACCAGTTAGGTTGAGCAATATCATTAAACTGTCAGATGTGTTGTTTACAATGGGATAGTTCCTCAGTGTTCAGGATGAAGAAACAGCAGTTTTCTGTTACTCATCATAAAAATGTACCACTGTGTTCCAGGAAGGTTTGTAAGTGGCGTAGCTAACTATCGCTGCATAAAGCATAGGAGGAGATTGAGACTTGGCATCTCTGAGAGTGCTGCTGTAATGCAACGTGTATACAGGAGCTTTGTTTCTGCCTGCAGTTCGTACTTACCCTGATATAAAACACTGTGATGTTGGCATATGGATACACCAAAAAACAGAGCGTTTGTTGAAAAATAAGAATTCCGGCATTTAGGAGAAAGTAAATGAACAGTCCTTCTAAAAATACAACAGTATGCTAAAATATTGCCAAAGCACTGCTGCGATGCTGTTGTAAGCTGTCATATTTTTTGACCATTATAAATAGATTAGTATTATTATAAGGATTTTTCTCCTATTAGCAAAGAAGGTTTTTTTCCCGTTTTCTACATAAGGATCCTCGCACGTCCCCTGAACGGGCAGAGCCGTGCTCGCACTGAAGGCGGCGGGAGTGTTGCTGGTGAGGGAGTGGGCAGCTGGGCCCTACACCCTGGGAGTGGCCCTTATAAAGCCTTAAAGCCTCCTGTACTGTAAACTCGTTTTTTTATAGTCTGTTTTGTTTATAGTCTCCATTTCTTCAAGACATTAGAGATGGTCCAATTCATCACTCACGATATATTATTATGTAGTCAAGTTCAGATCCAAATTTGGTTTAGACAGCGTACGAATTGAAGCCTGAAACAAGAATGAGCTCCTCTTTGGTGGCACTGACGTGTTGGGGGCTTTGGAGAGTTTTATTCCTTTTTCATGGTGTGCTCAGACCCAATTAGGAAAATTTCCTTTCAGGTTTGTGACCAAACTGTAGGACTAGGGGAATTTGAAGCCAGATCTGTTTCCCTTTGTGAAATTTCGTAACATGTAAGAACATTCAGGTCAAGACCAAAACATCAGATTCACGTCCTACTGCTAGTTATGCTGCAGTTACACCTTCTTTGCGCATTGTGTGGAGAGCGGAGGCTACAGGTAAAGTGGATTTCCAACGACTTGCGTACAGTCTGTTAAAGCAGCTCGAGTCCATGTGCTGCTTGCTCCACTGATGGACATCCTGGATAAGTGTAAGATGATTATTCTTGCAGTACCTTTCCCCATGTCTCCAGCCTCTTCAGGCACGTGGTGAACACGCACAGGCATGGGCACGTACACAGTACATTCTGTATATGTAAAGCGCATGATCTGAACAAGTTTTTGTTGCATACAGAGCACACATCCTTTCTAGTTGCACACATTTCTAGGTGAGGAGACCAAATGCTTCATGACAGCTAGAGGAGGGTCTCCTCTAATATTTCTGACAGCTTTATTTTCTGTCTTCTCCAGCCTCTCTCTTTTCCTTTGAGCTGCAAGCGTAGGTTGAAACTCGGGTAATATATAAGAGGATCCTTTAATATTGGCTATTTTCGGAGGCACAAAGGACAATTACTTTCTCTTCCTACTAACCTCCTGCTGGCTTACTAGCTGCTTGGGAGGCTGGTGATTTTAAGAATGCCACTTTACCCAGTGCATCAAATACAGAGCAAATCTTTGCTCACCAAGATCCCAGTTCCTACACCCCGTGGTAACACCAAAAATTGAACTTGAGTGGTCCAGAGCGCCAGCTCCTACTGTGATGACTCATACAACCATCAGCACTTTTTAGAGTTAAATTTGATCCATTGGCCCTGAGCAGTGCTGACAATTGCTAGCTAAAAGACCCTTCAGTGAATTGTCCTTTAACAGAAGTCTCCCCCCNTCCTGGTGACAAAGCTAAAGTGTATTCTGTGATTATTGTTTAAAGAAAGAGTATTTACCTATAGTTCAAGGAAATGAATTGCCTGAAAATTGCAGGTCAGGGTTGTTTTATAAGGATAGTGTTCTTCACTACTGCAAAATCTCAAGAAAAAAAATCTCACTATTTAAATTACACATTTATGTACGAGTATTTGATCCTTTGAATGGTTATAGTTAAAATACGTGGGAGAGTCTGTACTCTATTAATACTGTACTAGTCTGATAAAGGATAATGAAGGCTTAAATCCGTCTTTTTTGTTTGTGAGCATGTCCTGAGAGAAACTGAGCAGGCTCAGCTGGCCAGTACAATTTGATGACATTTTGTACCTTCTGCAAGGAGCACAGTTTTACAGAACACAATCCAAATAAAACCACACCCCATAGAGGAGTGATTTCCATTGTAGTCTCCTGGTCCCTGGCAGGGTGGTCTGGGTTTTACTTGAAATGCATCTGAAAGGTCTTGGGAAAGCTGACGTCTTGTTCAGTAGGCTTAGATTTGCTACATAGGGTACTTGCCTTTGGTAGTCAAAGCCTAGGGAGATGCTTAAGGTATACTGGAATCTTGGTAAAATTGTATTTAAGGTCCTGCTCTTAGTGGCAGTGATGTTAATGTATTTAATTTTATTTAAAACCAGATTTTCAGCACTGGCTTTTGGCTTAGGCAGGGTAAAAGGCTGGCTAGTACAGTACAGAACTGGTGGGATAGGGTGAAGTTGCCTGCTCATAGCTGGGCAATAAGGGCTCCTCCTGCTCTAAGAAGTTGCTTTGCCCACGTTTTTGAGGAGAGGGGACAAAATTCAGTTAAGCTTGCTCTGCTCAGAAGTATTGAGCTGGCTCTGAAACAGATGTAAATACGGTTTGCAGTGTCTTCAGTTTCTGTAGGGGTAAGTGAATACAACAGGTTTAAATTCGACTGAGTGCCATGCTGTGTTTTGTAGCAGTCAGTCTAAAGACACGTTTAAACTGGTTCAATTTCTAAACTAGGATTGTGGAGTCTACCTTTTACACTGCTATAAAATCCTTGTGCATGAGTAAGCTTTCAGTGTAATGAAAAGGGCTGGGGGACACAGTTGTAATCCTCAACTAACCAATTAAATATTTACTTAATAAGGATCTAAAAGTTAATTTTACAGTCCATTTTAAAAAGAAGAAAGCAAAATACCTGTTATATGGCTAAGTCAGTGCCTTTGGTCAGTGAACGGAAGAGTTGCTTTTCTTAGCTGGGAACACCATTTTAATGTCACAACCGACCTTCTAGCGAGAGATTAGTCCTAATGGACCAGGTTTATACTGAGAAAAATTCAGAAGCCATTAGAGAAGAGAAGACAATTAGAAAACGAATGGTTTTCAAGTGATTTCAGAGCAGACTGAATTAAAGGCAGATGCTGACTTTTGTATTAAAGAATTCTTTACAAACAGAGAAAATACCTATTCTGTAACAGTGATTCATCCACCAAATCACATTGTGGTGGAGTCTCTCCTTCTCCACTGACTCCGGAAGGAGCCTGGGGACATTGAGGTTCCCAGGCAAAGGCAGCCGTTGCAGCTCTTCGTGTGCTGTCCTTACGTGTGCATCCAGTAACATACAACTGTGTTTTCACTGAAATGAGATTGCTCCTTATGCCATGGTATTATATGGATCATGCTTATATATATATGGATATATATGGATCATGCTTCTCATGCTAGAATGTATGCAAATGCATAAATAATAACAAGAAATGCAATATATGTGTCAATTACCTTTCCGTTTAATAATAAATTGAATGGATCTGCTACGAAGGGTATGCAAAATATATGAAGCGTGTGCAGTCACAGAAAAGTGAATGTGTTAATGCAATATACTGCTTTACGAATTCAAATCTGGATGAAGAGTGTGTTTAGTAGGAGATACACTTTGCTGTGCTTCAGATTGCTTTTATATTTGTAACTGTGCGCAGGCGGCCGCCAGAAGCAGGACAGGCTGATTCTGAGAAAACAAAATGATTTGTTCCGATTCCTGGGAATGCAAGTTTGTTTAGCAGCACCATGGTGCATTAAGTGCGTTGTGGTTGAGATTAACAAATGTAGGACAATTAATTAGTTCAGGTTTGCAAGTCATGCATAGATTACTCGGTCAGTACGCGCACACGTAGGGTGAGCTTTTTAGTTCTTGCTGAAACTTGTTGCTGAGATCGGTTTCGTGCCTCCTGCCGATAGTCAGAAAAGACAGAGCTGGAGCAGAAATACTGAAGTACTTGTCACTTCTGTAAAACAGTTTCCATTTGAAACCTGAAATTATTTATAATGAGGCATTCCTATAAACAGGGTTGCCGTAGGTACGTAGCAGGTTGCATGGGATGATGGAAGTTTTGCGACTGTAGAGGAATAATACTAATTCTCATGAGAGATTACAAATGAGGAAATGCTGATGACTGTGTACAAATATGTACATGCGAATTTAGTGCTTCTGAAAGGCAATTGACAGTTCTGGAAACTAAAGGCCTGTCTTTGCCGGGAAAGTGCTGTAGAGGAAAGCAGCACTGTAAAAACGTGTGCGGTGCATCCCCGGTGTGACCTGGGATGTGTTCTGTGGGCAGCCCCTCCCGGGGTGAGGAGGGGAGGCAGGTCTGCACGTTTTTGGGGCTTGCTCAGTAAAACACTTGCGGATGAGATTCTGTAAGCATGCGTGTAGTAGGTTACTAACACGGTTACAATGCGTGCTTGGGAACTTTACGTGGATGCTTACCTCCTCCTCCAGTCGCGAAATGCCATTAGACCAATATCTTGCTTTATATAAGACGTTATCTTTGAACGATAGCGATATGTGTGTTTTTATGAGGAGTAATGGGGGGGGAGGGAGGGAAGTAAGACAGTCTTGCACCTTCTACTACATGTCCCGCTGTTCTTTTAATAACGAAGGCATTGTGTTGGTATAGAAAGTCGTTCCTATTGAGAAGTAACAAGCTGAAATGGGGTAGAAAATGGAGAAACCAAGAGATTCTAATCCTTAAAGATATATTGGAGGTAAAGGCGTGGGTACAGCGGCGTGAGTAGCAGCAGCAGTTTTATACCCAAGCACCTCTGCAATGCACACAAATATAGCATAAAGAAGAAGCAGTAAGAGGCTACATGGAAGAAAAATGCTATTGCACAAGAGTGTAAAGTTTTAAGGATGCAAGATTTTTCTTCTTGCTTTGCTTAGTTTTAAGTTCTGTGTTTTTATGTATGAGAAAAAGGAAAATATCTACTTGTATTATTTATGTATAATTATCTAATTATTTTTATCTCAACACCGTAAGTTTTGCTCCTTCTAAGCCTAAAGTGCTTAGAAATGTTTCCGTGCCTTCACTGTCCAGTTGTAATTAACTCAGAATGTGGCATGTGAGTTGTAGAGGTGTGGTTTATGGCCCTGATTAAGAACAATATTGGAGTATAGGCTTAACTTTAGGAATGTGGCTTAGTTCATTTAAATTCAGCAAAACGTGAGTGTGCGTAAGTGCAGTGTTCAGTTAGAAAAGTGAGATTTTAATGCAGCCAAAGTCCCATTTTTGAAGGTAGTGCAGACAGTGCCCTGTTGACCTTCAGGGTGATTTAGGTGCCTAAGTCACTCTAATGAAGGGAAAAAAGAAAAAAATTGGTTTCCTAAGTTACTTGCGTTGTTAAACACTACTTCTCTGTTCTGAAAGCCTGCAGGGACTGTGACAAGTGAGTGTGAGAGGGGTCTTCCAGGAGCTCCGGAGACTGCAGGACTTACATGGATTCCAGTTTTAAGGAATGATATCGAGGGCATTTTAAATGGTTAATAGTAGCAGCGATTGACTTCTCTAAGTCCTCGTACAGTTTTGTTTTCTCTCATAGCACCAGGGGTGTTGGTCAGGTTGGACATCGGGTGGTCACCTGGTGAGGCCACCTGCATGGGGCAGGACCGGTGCTAGCAGCAGATCAGGGCAGCCGTGTTTTTGTCTAGTTGAGGCTTGAAAACCTCCGTGGATGGAGGTGCCAAAACCTGTCTGTGCACCTTTTGGTTTGTTTTAGTGTGTGGTCTTTCTGTGGTTATATTTCAGTTTGTGTTGTGTTGCTGTTAAGTACATCTGTGTTCATTTTATGATACTTTCTGGTCTTTTTTTCCCGGTTGATACTAGGTCAATAATGTGAATGTATATAGGATCTTTGTTTATAGTTTACATCCAAAGGCTAGCTTTAACCTAGTGAAGCTGATCCTTCTTGGCTTCCTCTGTCGATACAGAGAGAGAGGCTTCTGTAGAAAGTGTTGCAGAGCAAGAACTTCCGTATCACCATTGACTGTAATAGGGACGACTCATCTCGCTAGACCAAAGCTGCCTGTGTGAGAGCGGAGCTTAAGACATGGGAGGTAAGCATTATGGTTTTGTACCTGCTGCCGTCAGGGCAGACTTTGCTATTTGTTTTAGTCTGTTGGTGCTAAAACCCTGAGGTGGTGAGCCTTCGGAAGCTATAGCCGCTTGAGCGTGCATCCACATGGGATTTCCAAAATTGTGGAAAGAAGTTCAGCAGTCAGTGTTCACTGATGTTTGACGGGCTTGGGAACACAGCTGTTTCCAAATCCAGCTGTTGAAAAAAAAACAACCTTTCAAAAAATCTGAGTGAAACATTGCGAGTTTTGCTATGCTTTTCCTTTATTTAGTGGGACAAGATTTTACCCTCTTTTTGCTGTTCAGAAAGCGTGGAGCCTTTTCAGTGTCTTAATAGGCTTTGGTTCAGCCCCTCGTACAGTTTCCCCTGTAGAGCTTTTGTTTGTTTGTTACAGCTCCAGCTTTGGAGAGCAACGAGTAGGGTGTTTCTGTGGAGCTGTGGACTTCCTTTTATTGACTCGAACACACAGTTTAAAGAAAATGGGGATGTGTGTGGGGGGGGCAAATGAAAGCATATTGTTTTTTATAAAGTATCACCTGCAAAGCACTTTTAAATAATCCCCTATATAACCATGTATGGTTTTTTCTCACTTGAAAGACACTATCTCCTTCTTCTAAACATTTGCACAGCAAAGTAATGCATTATTGCATTTTCATAAATAATTGAAAAGCGACTTAAAAGAAAGTAGGCCAACAGAAAAAAAAAAGTAAGTGTCGGTTTCAAATTTGAGAGAAGAAAAATATGTTTCCTTCTTGATAGCAAGTCAGTTAGATGTTATTAAATCCGATTCTCCCACCCCGACATGACCAAAGACAAATCTGACAATTGACAGTTTCATTTAAAAGAGGGAGAAATGGGGAAAAAGGTTTTGGAACACCGAGTTCGGTTTGTGTTTTTTCTTTTTTTTTTTTTTTTTATTTTTTTCCCCTTGCTAAGAAAGGTAATTGTGACCCCTTATCAGTTTGCAAGTGACTGAGGAGCAAATCTCTGGAGGTCTGTGTGTTGGCTTTTCAGCGCCGTTCTCTGTGCTGGGCTGTAATAATGCAAGCTATTTTAGAACTGTGCATACGTTAGTGTTCTGGCGCGGCATGATACAATAATGTGTGAAAAAGCATAAGATCACACCTTGGTGGAACTTGCAGATTTCCTGCATAATCCGACAGTGAGCTCTTGTCAGGTTTTGACTATATGTAAAGTGAGAATAAAGTTTCCAGAAGCACAGCGCAAGCCTTGGATGCATTTTGAATGGCTGTGCAGGGATTTTGGCCCTGACGTGGTTATGAATGTGCCTGACTTTGAGCGCTTTAGTCCCACTGTAGCCAGCGGGCCTCCTTCAGTGCTTAAAATTTGGTGCATGCTTTAACCCCTTCGCCGAATTGGAGCTTTATTTTTGCTAGTGGTGAGAAAGATCAAAGAGCCAGTGTAAATAATTTCTTAAAAAACAATCAGTAACATGAACAGTTTTCATATAACATACAGCACGATGTGTCTGGCGACAGAACCAGGTGTCATCGGTGGGAATGGTTTGTGGCCACGAGTCTCTTCACTGGGATGCTGGCATGTCGGTCCTGGGCTGGTGTGGCTGAGAGACGATGGGCAGGCTGGAAGCGAAAACGTATTCGGTTACAAATGCTCTCGATGCAAGATGAGGACCAGGGCCTTTATTGCAGCAGGGGCTTTGCATGGGCTCTGGCCATCGATTTGTGCTGTACCAGAAGTTACAGGGGTGTTGCAGGAATTGCTGGGTGAGGTTCTTGTGCTGGGCAGGAGGCCTGACTGGCAGGTCCTAACGGTCCTTTCTGGCCTGGAGATCAAGAGACGAGTGATTGCTGGTATTAATCTGTTGCTACGTGGTGTTTTAACATCAGAGCTACTCGAAGAGTGGACCCCGTTCAGGTGAGCCCCAGTGGGTAGAAGCTTCGTGCAACTGATCTGTCCTCCAGAGGAAGAAATGTCAGCATGTGCATTCTCCCCCGCTTTCCTCCCAGATTTACTCCATCTCCTTTTATTTTTTATAACCAGTGTGGCTGTATTTTAAGTCACTGCCCACCATTTCCAAAATGTGTGATACATTTGTTAAGGATTTGGAATTTGGGATACTTTGATATAACTTTGTGTAGGTTTTATAGAAACACCTGACGTGTATGTTTAGTTCCTAAACACCTTCTGTGCTTGATTTATCCTCACAGGTTGTCAAGGTATTCAGATGACCTGAAACTGAGGAAGTGAGAGGGAGCTCAGCTGGCAAAAGTCTGACATCGAGTCTGACTGCGGCTCAAATTTGTTTTGCAGAGTTGAGCCCAGGCTGCGTAGGCGGTGAAGAAAGCCTTCTTCACCTTCACCATTGTATCCAAAAAGCTCTGAGCGGCATAATTTTTTGCAGGTGATGAATAACCTAGTTAGCTCACATTGTTTCAATCCAGTGACAGTTCTCCTCTGAGAAGGCATGGTGGTAATTTGTAATAGCATACTCACGTTCAGTGCTCAATGGTGGAGATGCTCTCGTGGTTCTTTGGTAGGTTTTCTCAGCCAGAGAAACCACGCTGTCAGCCATCTACCGTGGACCACCATGCACTAGTGACTTCTTTACATCAGACCCTGCTGTTTAATATGGCTCAGCAGGTTGGCTTCTAGTGAAGGAGGCTCACAACTTTTAACCTAGCTGGATATTTTTGAGGTCCTGTGGTAATTCAGGTCAGCAGAGGCATGCAGATCTTGAGGTTAAATACGTGGAGGATGCTCATAAAGGGGTGTCATTTTCTGTTGTCACAGAATTTCCGTTCCCTTTGGTTGTCCTGACCGGTGTCTCTTAGGGTGTAAGGCCAGGCCTATCTGTCTTGGGAGGTTTCTTGTATAGTTCGAAGGAGGGCTTTCTGGGCAGAAGACAGAGTCATTTTGTTGACACAGAACAGCATGCATCATTGTTTGTGTTATTACTGTCTTAGATTTTTTGTATTTGTAAGAACAGCATATTGATGACTGCATGTGAAAACTCTGTCTTTTAGTGGCTCGTTTTCTTTCCGAAAAAGGAAGAAAGCTACATTCTTTCTAAGAAAAACCCAGAATTATATTGGAACAAGTATTAGTGCTGTGTTCATACATGATCAAATTCAGGAAGATTAGGGCACTGTGTATAAATTGCCTTTGTGTTCGTTGGGTTAGCAGCTGTCAAATAAGTGATTATAGACGTTGGCAAAGCTTTTCTTTCCGTAATCGCTGTGAAACAGGGATGGAAATGTAACAGATGCCATTTAATATGGACCGGCACCTAGGTTCTGTTTCTGGGTCTGGCTCTTTATTGCTCGTGGCCAAAGTTTCGTAGCGTCTTTTTTGCTTTAATTGCTCACTACTTACAAATGGAGATAATAGTACCCTCTCACTTTACAGGACATTTCTGAGGCTGTTTATTAAATCGTTTGAGATCCTTTGATGAAAGGTATGAAATATATGCAATAGCATTAATGATAAGATTAAATAGAATAATTCTGTTGAGATTGAGGAAAATTATTGCTCCTAGATCAGCTTTGCTTTGCCGGGCAGTGTTAACCTTCTGCAGGAAATAATTTGGTCCAAGACTGTGTTGGGGTTTCATTTCCTGGGATTTTTTAATTTGTTATCTGACAAGGCTTTTTGATACCAGGCATTATACTTGAAGTCCTGTTGAAGAGCAAATGAAGCGTTGTGATGCTATTTTTTGCAGCATAGGAGTCTATGGTGACTCATTTAGCATTCGTAATGCCTGTGACAGATTAAAAAAAATCAAATCAGTTACTCCCAGTGAGACGGATACACTCAGCCAGACCCTATTTGAGAATTATTTGCTGCACTGTTAAGACCAAAGTACACATCTTCCCCCTCCCCCCCGAAAGAATCCAGCTTATCATGAAATGTTTATCAGAGCCATATAAACATTTCTCGACTGCTGAATTTTGAAGGGAAATTCTTTCAGTCTAACATATGTATTGCAAGCAAAACTCTTCACAGATTAAAAAAAAAATATATAATTAGCTTGGTTACAGCCCTAATTATTACCAAGCATGCCAGCATCTGGCAAGGGTACGGCGATCTGGGAATTCACTGCTTGAAGCCATGGAACAAAGTGTTCTGATCCGACCCCAGGCAGTGAGTCCAGGACTTGAGCTGGAATCTTCAGGAGCAGAGAAGTCTTAAGTGTCTGGAAAATTGGCCTGTTGAGTCACCACACAGGCACTAAAACAAAACTAATTTTAAGCAGGTCAGAGTTCAGTGATTCCCTCTGGAATCTAATTTTTTTTCCCTTAAAAAAAAAAAGTCTCATGTTTTAAGTGAAAAGGGTCAAAGTTGATGCAGTGCTACAATTTTTGAATGCTTTCCCTTAAGAACAGCCACCCAGGCTAGGATTAGCATGAAGGGCTGCTAGGCTGGCACTTCAGTGACTGGGTTAAAAATATTTTAAAGCAGTAAATGCAGTCAGAACGGAGAGAGAGATCCCTGGGAGCCTTCCTATTCAAAAATGTGCGAGCTCAGGGCAGCAACTGCGATGTAATTTGGGGCAGTATATGCTTCATAGCTTTGGAGAATATTGCCTCTTGTTAATGTTACATTGGAGGGCAGTGGGATAGTAGTAATTTTAGAAAGGTGGTATTCCTGTTTGTTTTACATTGGAAACTTCGGAATAAATAAAAAGAAGCATCAATTGAGGAAGAAATGTAATTGCCGAAAACCAGCGATGAATCCACCTCTGAGCAGGCTATAGAAACGACAGGGGACAGTGGGTATAGAAACATTTTCATGGGAACACAGCTGCAAAAGGAACTTAGCAGACAAAAGCAAAATCAGGTACGTACTTTAAAAGGCATGTGGGCAAACTTTTGTCTGAGAGCCCAGTGAGGAGCCTGCTCACATTAAATTACAAAATGTTTGGGGGGATCAAATGACAAAAAGCTTGTATTGCTTTTCCATTGCTGAAGAAGTGGGGCTGTCTATAAGCAGGAATGATTCAAATAGCTGTTTTAAAAAAAAAACGCTTGCAAGAGTGAGGGCGATTTTTCATTCCCATTCCTTTATTAAGATGATTTCCTTCTTTTTCCCTTCGGATCTTGCAGAGTTCACTTTACATTTGCAAGTGAAAAGGATGGGGTCTAGGCTACCTAGGGAATCTTGAATCTGAACTCTGTTTGTGTCAGGCATTGTGAGCTTGGTGATCTCTGTTTATCTCTTAGGAAATAGTCATGCTTGCACAACAGGGCAAATGCAATGCGCAGATGTCAGAACAGCTAAAACAAAGAAAGAGAGCTGTCTAGGAAAAGCCATGCCAAACCTAATGGCTAGAGTGGAGAAGTAGCAGCTAGGACTTCTGCCATTTTTTCTTCCCCAGGCCTCTGCATGGCTGCAGGCAAATCTCTAGGCAAAATGGAAAGCTCCTTATTCTTGTTAGTGAGTTGTAGCTCATGCAAACTGTACTGTTGATAGGAGGATGTTTGTGGGAATGGTTGCCCACATATGTGTGCAAGGGTTTGTGCTCTGGTCATCGGTGCAATAGTCAGACCGGTCTGCAAAATAATACCTATTCCACAGGACTTCCCGTTTGATGTGTAGTGATTGCTAAGTATGTGGCTTCTTGAGTGAAGGAGCTATAAAGCTTAAAATTTATTAGGAGAACCTCAGTCTGCCTTGCTAGTACACAAAGTTATTGGAATGCTTCTCCTTTGTATGCCCACAGGTATACAATGCACGGGGATTTGAATGGGAGGACGTGTGAGGCTCTGAGATCCAATTTGTCTTCCAGGTTATGGCAAGGCTCCATTTTTCTCAGGCTTAACAAGTAGCGACCATAGTTTACTAAAATATTTATTTAAATTTAGGGAAAACTTACTGACATGCAGTTGCTTTTGCATTTAAGATCATGGTTTATAGCCTTTTGAAGTCTGCATGTTT
This sequence comes from Fregata magnificens, assembly GCA_013389945.1. Taxonomy (NCBI): domain Eukaryota; kingdom Metazoa; phylum Chordata; class Aves; order Suliformes; family Fregatidae; genus Fregata; species Fregata magnificens. The sequence continues at coordinate 13,798 of WAAD01013723.1, forward strand.
GAAGGAAAAAGAAGTGCTTAGGCTAAGCTGAACTTGAATTAAATCGTGTAGGCAGATAACAGATTGAATTTGCGGTATGGCTCCTTTTGCTGAGGAAGTAAGTCAAGCAATGAGTAATGCTGGGCCAACTTGTATCACAACGGGAGGTGGTGTAGCTTTAGTGCACAGTAGTGTGGTTCACTGAATCTGAATTATGGACCAGTTCTCCTAACTTCAGGGATGATGGTGGTTCTGAAGAAAAAAAGTTCATTTATGATTTGTGTAACTTTATGATTCACAATTGCAAAGCTGGGATAAATCACACAGATTTCCAGCCCTGATACTTTCATTTGCAGTGATTTGAAACTTGAAAACTACAAATTGTTCAAAGGCTTGGATTTTTTTTTCCTGTTTGAACAATATATTTCTTTTCACTCCTACGTGACCCAGTGGCAACTTCGCAATAAGGAAGAATTTTAGGGAGCTAAGAGGCAGAATGTGTTTTGGGTAGTTCTAAAATATAGTACTGATTTTTTTTGTTTGATCTCTGCATTAGTAATTCCACAGTTGTCCTTGTATCCAGCCCCTTTTAAATCTTCTCTTAGCGCAAGAGGGTTGCAGCATGTGCATGCTGTGCTGATCCTTTTTGTTTAACTGGCGATGCTTTTGCACTCAAACTAGCTATCAGAATATGATGGGTCAACAGGATCGTTCTCTTTATCATGAAGCACACCTGAAATATCTGCTTAGGTAGCGCCTGTGATTTCTCAGCAAATATTCAACCCAGTGGGGAGCTGCAGGACTCACCTCCATCTCCCAAGGGTTAAGAGTAACCTATAATAATAATCTCGTGGCACAAAAATGCTTCTTTTTATGCATTACCTATTTCCAGAGGCCTAATTTAGGTTTTGTATCAAAATGGATATCACAAACGCTTCAGCTTCCTGCTGAGAAGGAAAGTGCTACCGAGAGACTTCGTTCTCTGTTATTCTCATGGTGTCCGGGAGGGGTGAGGAGGCAAGGAAACAATTGCTGATATCTGTAGCAGTAAGTATAAATAGTAGCAGGATGGGTTGCAAAGGCAAAATAGTTTGACAGTATTGTTTCTGTGGAAGCCTGGCCTTTGCTCATGGTTAGAATATATATGTGTGTGTGTAAATATATGTGTTTTCATATATGGGGCAAATTTACATATCAACAAGAAAAAAAAAGAGTTTTATTTTGTAACTGCACAAAAATTTCACTTGTCATTAAAAGAAAAGAATATTGTCGTGGAGTAAAATGACATTGTGTATTCATGCCTAAATACATAGACAGCTGCGCTCAAAGATCGGCACGCCTGTGTACCTGCTCTCTCTGTGTACATTTCATGCCAGATTCTGCTGTAGATCCAGTTGAACTGTTTTCATCAGTTACTTTCCTCAAGGATCTGTTTGTTGAATGTTTTCACCTACAAAAAATCATGTTTGGATTTTTTGTGGTTGTTGTAAGAAGTAGAAACAGGTAGAAAACAGAAGCTAGATTTTAAAAAAGAACTTTTTTTTGAGGTCAGAATGCTTGCTGAACACCCAGATAGTTTCTTCTTCCCTGGTATTGATTTTCCATTGGAAGCGCATGTGGGAGGAGAAGGAAGATCTTAACAAAACCTAAAAAATACTTGTGTTTCTGAATTTCCTGGCAGTTGCTATTTTTTCCTGCTCTTTTGTACAAAACTTGGTTATATCGAATTTGTCCCAAACCTGTCCTCCTCCTTCTGCCTGTGCAGATGCCCTCAGGGCTGGAGGAGCTCTTGCCTCGCAGCCTGCCTCCTGCCCAGCCCGCGGGCGCATGCCCCCTTCTCCTCTCCCCGACCCCTGCTTCGGGCGGGAGGGCAGTTCCTGTTGGGGAAGCCGTTGTCGTTGCTCGGTCTCTGGAAATAAGGGTTTCCTGGGGTTCCCCGTTGCTCTAGTCTGGCAGGTCCAGGTGCTGAAATGTGGACGGGGTGAAAAGTGCTCAGCTGGTCTGCCAGCTCCAATGAATCTAGGCACAATGTTTTACACGTGAGGTCTAACTGGGCGCAGCGGTGGGGCTTGGTGGTGCCCAGTCCCTGATACAGGTCTGTCTCGGCGTGCTGGCCAGCAGTAAGCCATCCATGTTGGACGTACGGTGAGTCTGCTTGGAGGGGCGCGTGTCTGTGTACTGGCTTACGTGCTCTGGGAATAGAGAGGGCAGAGCCAGGTCAGGTCTGCTGGGATTTATTCAGTTGGTTTCAGCCCTGCACATGTTGGGTTGTATTGGCTTTGGCCCGCAGTCGCCTGGCTGAGCATAAAAGTGGTCCTTAAGCAGACTGGCATTCGCCATCCTGAGTGCAGTGGATGAGTGCATGGCGGAGAGCGTGGAGAGTACGAGCTGCAGCCCCGCTCTGCCGCTGAAGTGCTCTGGCGTGCTGGGTAAGTCTCTTGACCTTTTGTTCCTCAGTTTTCTTGTGTTTAAGGACGTACAGACTTACCATCACACATGGGTGTTGCAAGAATTAATTAATTACCATTTGTACGGTTTTGAAGACTTATAACCCTAAATAAACAAGAACCTAATCAGTTATTTTTCCTCATATTTATACTATAGGAAAAAACTACTAATTTATTTCCAAGTGCATGACACACAAAAACTATCTTCACACTTCTAAGTGGAGCTGGGGCTCGATGCCAAGTTTTTTTCCTAGTGAATATGGTATACTTGTACACTCAGATAGAATGGTACAACCTTACAGTTTTACTCAGGAGGTGGAAATTTTTTTCATACTGTGTTTTTGTACTTACAAGCTGTACATACCAGGCGCTTCTCTTTGGTCAGACTCTTTGTCCTCATGACTGCACCCATTGCCAATGTCCTTTAGCATGTGAACTTACTTCTTTGGAGTAGCTCTGACTAACTAGTGAACTATATGTCTTTTTTTCCCATATGGTCTGCCGTCTTCTTATACATTAATTATTGCACTTAAGGAATCTGGGAATTAGGGAAGGAGAATGGAAACAAAATATAATAGGGATGCCTGTCACCTTTTATCCTCTTGCCTCTGTGTGTGGAGAAGCCCCTTAAGTGTATTGCTTTGGGAAGGAGGAGTAACTCGTGTCCCACACCTGATGCAACACTACAGAAATGCCATCCAGTGCTGTGGTTTAATGTGGAACGTCTAGGCACAACGGGGTGAAGGAAGTCGGACTTCGTGACCGTCTCTGCATCTGCTGTCATAAGGGAGTTAAATCGGAGCTAAGGGTTTTTTCTTTTGTGTTTTAATTTCCTTTGTTTTAAGAAAGTTTTTTTTTAAATGAAGTGGGGGAGGAGGGTAATATGCCACTGACACGCTTTGGGATCTGAGGCTCCTGTGGACCCCATAGGATGTCAATGGACTCATTAAGGTTTAGCCAAGTTTTATGCATTATTCATAATATACATTCACAGCATGCACCCTAAAGACTGTCTCCTGTGAATGCTTAGTCAGAATCATTTGCATTCTGTATTATGGATCCATAATATAGAATACATTTAGCTACATTTTGTGTATTATCCTTTACACGTATTTCCAGCCTTCACTGTTCTGGCATATGCAGCAAATGTGTTTAAACAATAGCATGCAGTTGTGTTTTGTCGATCCATAAAAACTAATGCATAATAAGGACCCCGATGAAAATTAATTATTGTATAAGAGCAGTGGACAGGCTTTTTCCTCTTTTTAGCTTCAGTGACATTTTAAATTTACTTTTCTAACATGTTTAAGAAGTGTTTTAAATTCTGGGCTGATATTTTGTAAATTTTTTGTTTCAAATACAAGAATCATTTTTGATGTGGAAGGTTGGCAGGTGATGAAACATCAAATTGAAGCTGAGATGCTTAATAACCATAAGAGTCGTTTGCTGTGAGTTTACTCTAATCCTACGAACATTATTTGTGCTGTACATGACAAGACGAAAGAGTCAACAAAATACCACATCAGAAAATTAATTCTCTTCCTGTCATCTGAAGCGTTGAAGCTCCTCTGTTTTCCCTTTTCCTCAGCTGCCATTACATTATGGTGATTGGTCTGATCTCAGCTTTGCCAGTGTTCCACCGGGTGGCCCAGACATTTTCCTTAGCACACCCCTGCCTCAGTTTCCCCATCTATTACACAGAAATAGCAGAAATGGTGCTCCTTGAAATCCTCTGTAGTAGCTGTCTACCTAGATTTATGCCTCCAGCACCCCGTCACTGCTGACTGAGAACATTCCTGTGGGAAATACTGCTCTTGCGAGAAAACAAGGTTTCTTTTGGGGCCAAATTGCAGTAAAGTCAAGGAGGCATAAGTATTGTCTTCCTTGTGCAGAATCTGTTAAGGGATCATTTTTATGAAGTGTCTTCCAATTTGGGGACAATAAAAATATTTCTAGTTGCCAGTCCCTGCGCATGAAAACACCAGACAGGCAAAATCCAGGGCCTTGTGGCATGTTTTGCAGATCCATTTCCTTTGGGGAGCAGCCCCCGTATATCTTCAGGAAGACAGAGGGAATCTCAGCCTTTCATCCCTTTCCTTGTTCAGGGAAGCGCCATGAGGTTGTCCAGGTTAGAAAAAAGCTGTTTGTATGGTGAGGTCCTTGTCTCAGGAGCCTGGCTCACGGTGGGCAACAGTGGTTCCTTGAGCCTGAATATAAACAATATACACGAAGGACATCAAGTGACTTACTACATGAATGTTTTTTTGCAGATGTTGTAATACTTGATGAAAAGCCAATGCTTAGCAAAATACTTAAAAAGAAGTCTTGCTATCACGTAAGATTGAACTGTTCTTTCCCATCATAGGCTTAACACAGGAGGATGTTTTGGCAAAGTACAGTCGGGAGGCAAATAGTTGGTATAAAATCAGTTCAAAATCCCAAGGATTATTTATATTTACTTTTTTCCACTAGTTCTTCAAGTTTACCTTTAGGCAGCATTCATACATACATGCCCTGAAGATACAATAGAGAGTTAGGAACAATTTTGCTGTGGCCTAAACAAGGTGGAAACATGCTATCCTTTGGTCCAAAACTGACTGTGGAGCTCTCAGTAGAGTAACATCTAAAATATAAACATTTTATTGCCTTTCTTTTCAAGAGAGATGACCATTTTTTGGTGAGAATTTTTCAGAAGTGAATCGAGAATTGCAAATTTGTTTATAAATACATGTATTTTGCATCATGCCGTGACTGTTACTTGTTCCTTTTGCTTACACAGCAATTGACAGTTCATGATTTTTAAGTCTGATGCATAGAAACAAAATATTTCTTTTTTCTTTTATATATGATGTCATGCAGTGGGGTCCTCATCTATGTGTAGCGTAGTAATAGTCTATGTAGAGTGTAGTAATGTAAAGTAAGAGTAATCATTGTAGAGGGAGCATTGGCTTTGAGAGCAAACATTATTGGATGCATCACATGGTGGCTTTATGTCCAGTGGAGCAAAGCTACCTTTCCGTCTTAGCTGCTTGTGTTACTGTTGCACACATGGGACAGGGGACAGGAAAGAAAGACAGCAGGTATGAGGCTGAGATCCAGGCTTCCCCTCAGCTTTGTGCTGAAGTTTTTTCTTACTATTTCCCTTGAACCTTGAGCTTTCCTTCCTTGTTCTCTGCTATCCTTGCTCCTCCCCAGCTCTTGCTGCAGCCCTGGCACTTCTCTGCTGCAGCCTTTCCTCCTTGCTGTACCCTGAAAGCTCCAGCATAAACCCCAAACTAATATATGCATCAAAGATCATTACCTTGGTCTCTGCCGCATGCTTACGGCACTTACATTGTTGGTCCACCTCACTAGTTGGACATCAGCATCTGAGACCAGTGAGAACGTATTTTTTCCCATTGCAAATCAACGGAACAGGAACATAAACAACACTCAGAAAACCAAGATGTCAAAATACCCCTTTCAGATTCATGAATATGCTATATATAAGCCTAACTTCTGAGATTTTCTTTTATTCTCATGAATACCATTTACATTTGAGCAAAATGCAAATTCATTTCCACTTTTGATACTCTGGAAGCTGCTTCTCGAAAGTGAGTAGAAGGTGCCCTTTAGTCCATCCCAGTTCAGGCCCCAGCGCTGCGTGTACGACACCTGGATCTCCAGAGCATTCGGCAGATCTGCTCCGTCTGTCTTTCTTTTCAGTGATCTAAATTCATTTTGTAAAATGTGCAGTGGTGCAATGAGCATGGTTTTTGTTAGTGCTATTAGGCTTATGACGTGGAAAATAAAGAACTTCCTTCCTACTGTTTAGCGAAATTTCTAGGAAATTCCTAGCAGTTTTCTTTAATATTTGCAATAGGCGGCTTTATCTTTCTAAATTATTTTAAACAGCCTTTCTTCAATGAACAGCTGTTTAAATAGGAACTAGGGTACATAGAAAATGAGCAGTGTACATTAGCTGGACTCACAAGGGATGGTAAGAGAAGGAGAGTTTTCTTTTCCTGTACTAATCTCTGTACCACCATGGTAGTATCTGGCCTAACAGAGTACCTCTATACCAGGTTTCAATTCAAGACTCCTCAGGTACTGTGTTACCATTATTAATAATTACACTGTAGAAGCAGTGGTTTGAATGGATAGATTTTCAAGGGGTTTCGCTGCATTGCCTACTGTATTGTTATTCCATTTCACAGATGGAAATGTTGTGGGTTTTTACTTATGACTCAGTTCATCAGAGAAAAGCCAAACTTTCCAGTTAGCTGATACCGTTGTACGCTTCGTTCTCTTGGCGTTCTCTCTGCCCTTTGTCCAAAATAATTTGCATAGTATTTCTGTCCATCGATAGCGTTAAAAAGTCTGCTGTCAGAACCCTCATGCATCGTGGGGTTTTAAAAGTAATAGATTCTGATTTCCTTTTTATTAGCCTTGGTTCTCAGCCTTTATAGTTCAGGGTATTTGACTCTACAACAGTAAAATTCAGCGCTTTAAAAAAAGAAGCTGAGATTTTCATATGATCACAAGCGTTGAGACTTTAAGGAAAGCACCAGGTATTCCAAGACAATAGAAAAAGCTCATGGGTATTTGCAACCCAGGAACTTCCTGGAATACACGATTAAAAAGGGCCACAAAGACTCTCAGGTTGTGTGTTCCTCCCACACAGAAGATCTTTCACCTTGTGGTGCTTCATGGGGTACATAATATACAAAGAAAAAAGGAGAGACTGTGTCTCTTATATCCCTGTTTTCCACACAGTAGTGTTGGGAGTGGAGGAATACTGAGAACGATGAACTGCGTTTAGTGAAGATAACACCATCAGATTGTTCTTTCTGCTTAGGTAAAATGATCAGAGGAACAATTCTTCCCAAAACTTAATTGAAGGAGAGGTGCAAATTCGCACAAATTTCTGTACTGGGCATTGCTCAGCTGCTTTGACAGACTCAGAAGACCTGTGCCGTTGAAAGGAGTATTCCTCATCAGTGCTCTAAATCTGGCCCCTTCCACTGGTCTTTGCTTTGTTGCTCGTTATCATCAGGAGGGCAGGGAGCAGAGACCCTTCTCTCCTACTTCCCTGTTTCTGTCCTTAAAAGAGCCACAGAAATCAGCTGTGCTCAGCCAGCACAACTCTCCACCTCCCAGTGTGGACAAGGCATCGTCTGTATTCTGGGTTTTGTTACCTATCTAAAATACTCAGGTCTCTGATAGGACTCTATGCAGAAATAGTTTTCTCTGCTGTTTTTCTGTAACATTTTCTGTGCGCATACGTTTCTCCTAGGAATAACAACAAAATTCCCCCCACCCCTTTTCTGGTGATTGCTAGTAAAGCTTGAAGTCATGTTGGGGCTTGCCAGGCTGTTCCTTCACCTCCGTTGCGTCTCATCCTCAGCCCAATTAGCAAGATTTACAGTAGCCTGCCTGTTATTTGTTCCCGAGTTTAAAAACCTAAACTTGCTTTTCACCATTTTCTCACTTTTGCCAGGTTTGCAACAGTGGCACTGCTCTGATCTTACTGATTTGTCTTAGCACTGAAACCATTTTGTAGCGATGGATGAAAAAGCAAAGGCAAGAGGTTAGAGCTACATTCATTCATCTCTGTGTTATTTTAATGCTAAATCTCAATGATAAATATTATTGTTATATTACGGCTGATTAAAACGTACAAGAAAAAGAGTCCTGTTTTGAAGGACTGAAGACCAGACTATTTTAGAGGGGGTGACAGCCCTATTTTAGAGGGGAGTAGAGGGGATGAGAGCCCTGTTGAAGAGGGTAAAAGCTGAGGAGCCTGGTAGGTATGTCCATTTTAAATGTGTGCCATGTGTGCTGAGGGTGACTTGGTTCACACAGAATATTTGCAGTCAAGTCAAAAATAGAACTCATAACTTGCATGCTTGTGCTTCCTCAATCCAATCCCTTCAGAAACAAATCTCCATGTTACTTAAAAAGAACAGAACTGAAACATGACTGCTGGAGTTTGCATCAATTGCCTGGTGATCTAGAGTGAGAGTGAGGAGAAAGGCAAGGCACAAAAATTGGGACAATATATTGGGAGGCTTATGCAGATGTTATGAGTGCTGTACCTGCCCTCCTGGTAGTACTTTGGTCTTCCTGAGTGTCAGTCCCGCATCTCCTTTAAGTACTGGCTTAATACAAATATTTCAAAACTAGTGCTAGTACAGTGATGATGTATTACTGTAGTTCACCAGGGCTAGGGATTATATGTAGTAAAGAAACTGCAGACAATTGCAGTCTTGGTTGCAGCTGGCTTGTTTCCTAAATATTAATACTAATACTACACTGAAAAAGTAAAACAATTTGAAAGAACTGGTTGGAAAATCTGTACAGGTGTAAAAATTAAGCATATGGCAGAGTGGAGATTGCCAATGAAAATGACAGATGATTAACATTCATCAAAACTTCCAATTAACACCTTGAAAAATTCCATAAAATAATACTGCATGTAAATAATGTGTGATCTTTCCAAACATTCTTCTACCTGTTTTTAAGGGAAGGGAAGAGAGGGGAGAGAGAGAAGAGGGGAAGTATATTCCAAAAGTACTTACTACAAAGATTTTTTTAGCCCTTGGTTTGTTTTGGAGTTCAGTGGTCTAGCGATGAATAAATCAAGTTTGAGCTGTCAGTATGGGAAAGGATTTGGCCTGGATAAAAGTTAGTTCTTTATGTTCCCAAAGATGAGCAAAGATTTTCTTATCCATATTTTTATTGTGAGCATGAGAGAGGATCCACGAGAAACTGCAGGGCAATGTGAAAGATGCTCTGATCAGTTAGCTAATTACAGAGATTAGTACTTGACAGTAGTTGCAGTCCCGCCTGCGTCATTCCACATTGCTCTCAGCTTCAGCGGGATGTCTCCACGTTATGGAGAATTCTAGGTCTGTGCCTTTTCTTGTTGGTGCATACGCATGAACTAAGGAAGAAAGATTTATCTCATCTAAGTAAGCTTTGTGACAGTAAATTAAAGAGTAAACATTAAGAGCTGACTTAGATGTCAGTTCTCAATGTCAGCTGTTAATTACACTGAAAAAAGCCTCCAAAATCAGGCATGCCCTGGCTGCTTTGACCCAACAAATTGTGTTTCTGGAGGGAAAGAAGCATCTTGGTCTTGTAAAAGCAGGTGTGTGGTTTAAACAATGCAAGTAAATTCATGTGAATATTACCTATGGATTCTTTGGCCCTTGGGATTTGACTTGTTTATTTCAAAAGGCATCCATTGACACTGGCACTTGCAACCTTTTTTCTCTTTTTCGTTACTGAGCACTTCTGTGATCCTGGCTAGTCGAGTGCCGCAGAGCTCTGGGGTTCAGGGGATCCAGACTTCAGGCTTAATTTCCTCTACTCCGCTCCTGTTTGAAGTTCCTGCATTTGTTCCTTCATCATCTTAATCTGTTCTTCATAATTGGGTCCAATCAAGGCACGAGTGTGGCATTTTAAAATGTAACAACCCCCCTTTTCCTTCCTTCTTAAAATGCTATTTCGTAGGTTTAGAGTGTGTGTCTATCTATATGTTGTCATGTTTTCATACTGTTAGTGTCTTAGAGCTACCACTTGTTTGAGGTAGCTGAGGACTCATGAAGAGGATGTGATGGCTAGTAAAAAATACTACGAAATAGCTTCATTTGTAAAGCCCTCTGCCTTTGTGGTTGTGGGAGGGATAGAGGGATAACTAAGAAGTCCTCTATCTAAAATACCAATTAAAATGCTCAGTACCTACTTGGGCCACTATTTTATACGTGTGGTTAAGAACTATTTTTTTTCCCTTTTTAACTTGGCTGTCACTGTGTTCCTCTTACCACCACCTGTAATTATTGACTAGACTTTGCCATATCAAGACTGCAGCTCCTTCCCCACCCGACTGCATCTGCGCTCCAGCATGGGCTGTGCAAGGCAGAGAGCCCTGGCCCTGACACCAGCTTCGTGTGTTGGCGTAGGTCCATTATGCTTAGCGCTAACGCCCTCTGCATTGAACTAGCCACTTCCGTATTACAAAGCTCTGGGCCTGTATTTTTTCTTGGTCCTTGTGGTGTCCCTGGGATGGTTTTGTGGCACGTTTTGAATTCTGGCAATTCAAAGTGCCAGAAATACTGAGCAGATAGCATGGCAGAGTGGTGGTAGGGGCTGATTTTTCTACAACATACCATTGGGTTGTGTGTTTCCTGTTCTGGGTTGTTGGTTTGTGGGTGTTAGAGGATGAGAGGTCTGCCAGAAAAGTTGAAGGAGCCAAATTTGGCATTACAGGTAGACATACTCTTTGTGTAGCATGCATGCCAGGATGAACTCTCCTGTCAAGACTGTTTCCCCTTGGAGGATCCTCACAGTTTGTTCCAGAAGGGAGCCAGGGAGGAGGATAGGGGTTTTTGCAGTGTGGACGATCAGGGCACCTCAGTACAGGAGTAAAATAGGAAGTGAACTAAATAAACCATGTGCACGCACCCACCCTTCCCGTTGAAGGCTAAATGAGAAAGCTGGGTTGGAGAGACAGCATCGATTTAAGCATACTTGCAAAGGGCCTTGACCTCTCCGTTCGGTCTTGGGGACCCCCTCCCTGAAATAGCATGCAGATGATGGGGTACAGTTAAATAAAACTATAGTTAGAAGCAACAGGAGGAAAAAGAAAAATCTGTCAGTCTGCTATCTTTTTGCATTTGACTGCTCTTGGATTGCTATTTTCAAAAGTGATCCGCAGTGGCATCTCTTGGCTTCCAGGAAGGCAATGGGAATTTTATAGCTGACGTCAATGGGCGCAGAATGAGACTGATGTTAAGTGCTTTTTTTATAACCCCATCCCTAGTGTACAGTCAGTTTCATTGTTTTCACTGATATTTTTGTGGGTGTTACATAGATCAAGAAGGAGAAAATAGTACTTAAGAAAGACAAGTTGTGACTGTGAAACCACAAAACTGTCAGAGAGGCTCTGGGGGGCAGCTGTGGGGCTTGGGACAGCTGTTAATTAATGTTACAGATTTGACTAGATTTTAGTATGACAGTGTTAGTTTGAGCACCTTTCCTTCCCAGAGGACATCATCAGTAAAGTGCAACCTCTCTGACACAAGAAAATCCGGACCAGTTCTACTGATGAGCTCATGATTTGCTGCAAATGAGAAGAGTTTGGCCCTTTGGATTACAGTTCGTGTTGTCCATCTGAAGCCTGACATCACTCTTAAGTTCATGCGTTTGGCATGGGATGTAGAAAGAACACGCCTTTTCCTACAGCATTTTAACAGGCTGATCCCTGGTGAGACCTTTACACTGTGATGTCTACTCTTCCTTGATCCATGTCTGATATTCACTAGCAACATGAATGGCCAATACATGTGTGTGTAGAAGGGCTGTTTAGACCTAAGACTTGCTTATCCTAGCACTGAAGCTAATCTCTTCCACTCTGCTAAGGTCAGGGTTGAAAGATGACTCCAAAGAGCAAAGAAAGGGAAGACAGGTTTGAAAATGGATACAGGGAGAACACACAAAATATGCTGCTGTAAATGCTGATTTGTAATCTCTCCCTTCCTCTCTTGCCATCCTTTTTTCTTTCCCTGTCGCAGGTTATTCATTAAGTATTTATTGAAATACATGGTAAAAAGAATTTGTTTAACAGTTGAAGTGCTGATTTTAAAAGTATTTTGGATTAGGCAATAGGTGGTGAATTTAAATTTGGAGAATTCATATTCAGACAGATGCCTGAGGGTGGGGTCAGAAGTTACCTCTGCAAACTTTGTCCGCCTGACAGTATAGGCGTAGTAGCTAGTATCATAGAATCGTTCAGGTTATTCTCACATACTGCAATAGAGTGGTGTTCTTGTGGTATGTGGGGAAAAAATTGTGGTATGTGGGACAAAAACTGATTAGGCCGATCAGCCTTTGCCCCATCTCCAGGGGATTGCTTTTTAGGTCAATCAGGAGAAATCTGTGTGGAATGTAATGGCATTTGTTGAGCAATCAAAAACTTACCCTTGAGCCTACAAACTGCTCTTGTGGTATTTAACAGGACAAAAAAACCCCAAACAAACCAAAAACCTGTGTTGCTTTTTTCCCTCTCTTTAAGCAAGGAATTACAGATGTTTGACACTGGCAGGAGTCTGTCATGTTGTAGTTACGTTACTGTTTTTAATGGAGTGGTTTAAAAAATCGTGTGAGGGATGGTCTTAGTACAGATAAGCTGGAGGATGCAGTAAGCCTATTTTTCAGTAGTCATGTACCACCATATGTAATACAGTATTTTTTTAAATTATAAATGCAGTGTAACATATGGGAGGAAGCCAAACCTTGCAGTGAAAGCATCGATTTCATTGATCTATGTTCTCTATATTTCTTTGGGTTTTATTCTTTTAACCATACTAGCCAAAACAAACTCCCTCTTTGCCCCAGTTTCTTCTTCTAGTAGAAAGAAATAATAAGGTTTCTGTGTGTGGGTTTATCACCTTTATATCTGCTCTGAAAACCTTACATGAAAAGAGCACTAAAGTTCTGTTTAAGTGCAGCAGATTTGTAAAAGTGGACTCTTTAAGATAGCATTTAAGTGTGTAAGATGAGAGAACTTCCTGCTCCAGAGCTCATTTAATCATACATATGAACTCCTGACATAAGAAGAGTGGCAGAAGTCTGACTGCTGTACTGTGAAGATGGTAGTAATTTCAAACCTCTGCAGCCCCTCAGCTGAGTGTTTCTGTCTACCTATGGTGGATTTTTCTTCAAAGTGAAATATGTGTTCATTAAAGCCCCAGTCATACAAATTGTTTTGCCAGAGGAGGACCTCTCGTAGCAGCATGGAAGTCGATGAGGCTTAGCATGCAGCAGTCTACACACATGTCTGGCAGGACTTTGGCCTAAGCTCTCTGGCTCGTGATCTGAGAAGAAGGAGTTCACCCTTCAGTTGTGAAGAGGCTGTTTTTTCTGCTGTTGTATATATAAAGCCTGAGATTGTCTTTGTTTGAAAATAATTTGGGTATTTCTTTTGTTTGGAGCATACCGTGTCATAGCATCATCTGATTTTAGCACAGCATTTGCTTTCAACGTTGGAAAGCCAAAGCTCTCGTAAAGATTTCAAATTGTCTGATAATATTTAATCAGTTCATAGACTGTGCGTGCTTGAATAGTAAGCACTCCTGAAGAGCTTGCACCTTTAAAAAAAAAAGTGAAGTACACTGGTAATATTGCAGAGTGTAGAGAGGTTTAAAATTATTGGAGCACTTAATTTTTTCTATAATTGCTTCCATTTGAAGGGAACTAGGCAAAATACCAAGCTGAAAATGAGTTGCATTAATCGAAAAATTCATCACTCAGAAAGTAGGATTTAAACCAAAATGCCCAATTAAAACAAAAAAACACAGTAAAAATGTTGGAAGTAAAGCCTTAAAGTGATGGGGCTCATATTCCTCTATGTTGGCTGTTGACTTCGGAGGATATTAGAATAGCTTCACACATGCATTTCACTGAAAACAGCAGAGGAGCTAAGGTGGAGTCTGAGGCGCGTTGCTTAGAAAGGAAAGCAGTGCACAGGGAAACCCTGGCTCGTTGCGATGCCCCACAGTGGACAACAAACAAATTTGAGGATAGATCAGCTAAAGGTTAAAATCTGTTTATAGTAAGCTGACAATAAGATAAAATATTTAACAGCACTGTGGATACCTTATGGTGGTTAAAGAGCTTTTTGGTACTATGTAATTATATTTCATAATGATTTAATGAGCCTTATTTAAAAAAAAAAAGAAGTTGTATCACTTGAAAGGTACCACACAAACCAAAGCAAAAATGAGGCACGTTGCTGCAGTTCAAGGCTCTTTTTAAATTTTCAAGTCAATAAGTTTACCATTAAAAGTAAAATTTGGCTAATAGATAGTCTGTTTTTCTGGTCTGACTTAAATTTAGCATAAGCACTGATTGTTACTAAACAAGGGAGAGCTAAAAAGAATTTATTTTCGAAAGCGGATGAAATACTAAGTATGCATATTACACGTCACTGGAACTTAGTAGGTCCTAGAGAGTCTTGACCACATATGGCTCTAGTACACCACATCGTAGATTTTCATATACCAGGTTTCACTGGGTTGCTGGCACTGATAGACACGCAACTTTAAGTATGTAAGTACTTCATCTTTGAATCCATGGGACAGCTCATGGACTGGAACTTCGTTATGGACTTGCATATCTTTCTGAACCTTGTTCACCCTTTCTTTGCCGTCATGCAGAATATTTCATGATACTGTACTTTGGTAGAATGTGGACAACTGCTGTAATTTCCGATTTTACCTTTTACTTTGCACCAGGTAGATGGTTGTGATATGCAGAGGGCATAGCAAGTGAGTAGTAGCAAATGTCCGGGGGAAGGCACTCGGTGCACACTCTGTTATGTGTGGATCCTGAGAGCGTTTGGTGTGCTGGTCACCACTGGGTTGCTATGAAGGCGACAGCGCTTGCATTTTATCCGAGATCTCCGTGGTGGCAGCTGGCTTCACAATAATGCTGGCAACAACAATTTCCTTGTCTCGGATCACCACCTGCGTAGCCGCAGGATTGCGTGCTGGTTGTTCCTAAACCGCACGTAAAGAAAGGTCACGGGGAAGGTCTGCTGCTCTTGATCTTTTTGTCTTCTCTCACACAAAAATGTGCTTGGGTCAGAATGCGTCACCAGTGGGTAAGCGGTGTTCAAATTAATGTTTTTAGCAAATTATGAGTGGACAAAAACAATGCACTTCCTTTTTATTTAAAGTCCAATAACTTAATGACTACTTTCAAAGGTTCGTACTCCTTTTGTTCATACAGGAAAATGCTGTGTTTTGTGTGTGGCCCTGTTGACAGGACTAGGCTGGACCCACAGCCCTTTCCAAAATGGCAGAATGGTTTGAGGGAAGGAAACCCGCATCCAAGACCTTGTGTTTCTTAGCTGGGGAACAACAATCTGACCTGCAGTAAAAGTACCATTACTTGGCTTGAATGCAAAGTGATGTCTGCCTCAGAATTTAATATCGGGGAAAAAATATTTGTAGCCGCGGCCTCCACACTTGTCTCACTGGGAGGTGCCCACTGTTGGCTGCGGTGGTAGCAAGAGCAGTGGGGCTGGAAGCAAGCACCATGTGTGGGACTCATGTCAGAGCAGCAGATGAAGGGGACATCTCTTGGTTGATAAAATCAAGGGGCCTGGAAGAATTGTAGCCTTTTCCTCACAGCTTCTTTGCTCCTCATCCTTGTAGTCATGGGAGGACTTGAACTGTGCCCTCACGCAGAGCTCAACGGGGCTGGAGTAAGGCGAGTAGGTTGGAGGTGGGCAGTCATGGAGCCTGTCGGGAAGACGAGTGCTCAATTTTTTGGCCAGTTTTTACGTGTTGCTTTACAATTGATGCCACTATGTTCAGATGAGTTCAATAAGGGCTCTCAGACCAAGAGCCCAATTTGTGAGGCAAATTAAAGGAAAACACTTGCAGCTGTGAAAAGTGTGTGGTCAGGCCTATTATTATTATTTTGTAAATATCCTGCCTTATTTACTTCGAGGTGATGACAGATAATTAAAATTTTGAAGCATTTCTCCAATGAAGGATCAGATTTTTGAAGGAACTTGAGCGTTACTCTGGTCAGGGCTGGAAAAACTGCCCTGGACCACCGTTGACATTATGTGTGTTTCTATCGCACCCGTTTTGATGTATCAGCCTCCTCACCTAACCAGCCCACACCTCATTGTGTCCTCTTCTGTGGTGTCCCCTTCTTGTGCCACATATACCTCAAGTTTTCCTTGTTCTGATCTTTCAGCTGAGGTCTAGCCTGCTACAGATAGTATGCATCTATTGATCTCAGCTAATACGCTGAGAAATTATTTTTACTATTTTTATGTGCTTTTTTCCCCAGAAATGTGCACAATAAATATTAATAATTTCAAATTCCAAAGTACTTGATTACCACTTCAGATGACCCAGTTGCATGCCAGATTTTTACTTCTGATATTCTGCTTCCATTCTTTTCTCCCCTCCTCTTTTTCATCCCCCCTCTTGCTGGTGATAATATAAATCATCCTCAGGAGCACAGATATTCTGCAAGTTGCTGTGCTGGAAGTTAATACTTTAAATAGTCCCAGGTTTGGATTTTTTTCGCCTTTCTCACCTGCACTTAATCCTATCTTCAGTGCAGAATGAAAAGAAGAAGTGAGAGGAACAGCAGTGATGGTTAGCTATATTGCAATTCCACTGCATTTTGATGAGCCTTAGGCTCAGTTTGCTTGGGTTTGTAATCCACTCATCAAGGTGGATACAAACTCAGAGAAATGAAACCCCAAGTGTGTTTTTTGAAGGGATTTTGCTCTTCTCTTTTTGTGTTGGAAAGCAAATTCACACCATTAAGCAGCGATGATGGGAGAGGGGAGAAGAGAGGCTGATCCCTTTTGAAACTGTGTGCATGTTTTTAGATTAATTTTTATTCTTCCACTGCTCTGTGTCTGGTAGTATTGAAAAGAATTGTTGTCCCATATGCTTATTTAAACAATAAAGGTTATTCTTTTTTACTTCTCAGTGAATGTTACTTGCTTTTAAGAGCTACAAAGCTGGCTTGTGTGATCTCTTATTGCCCCTCCTGTGTTATGTCTCTGTAACATATCTGTGAATACCTGTCACATGGGTCATATCAATGTTTCCTAAGATTATATGTCTTCTGGAAATAAGTATTTTGGTGGAAATACAATAGCGAGTCACAAACATTTCAGTCATTAATCCTCTATTACCCTGCTTTAATGTGTACACTGCATTCTTTTTCTTGGGTTTAATAATCCTATTTTTGTTGGCTTCTTGATGCTCATAGAATCACAGAATATTTTAGGGACCTGCGGAGGGCATATTGCTCAACCCCACACTAAAAACAAGGCCAGCTTTGAAGTTAGATCCTATTTTAAAGTTAAATCAGGTTGCTCGGGTCACCAATCATGCCAAGCACCGCTGAGGATTAGGCACCAGACAGATAAAAGTATGGTTGTACAGATTTTCTCCACACAGCCTGGCCGCGTGAACTCCAGCATCCACACCTCAGATGGGCACCCTGACGGAGAGCTCCTCAGTTGCCAGAGATGCACTGGCACGCTCACTCTCTGCTCCCTGCGAGGGCTGCAAGGGCTGCAGGACCAAGGGGCTTCCTGCATCTGGTCTCACAAGCACTCTGCGGCTGATGGCGAGTGGTACCAGGCTCTTCAGTAGTGACTTTGTGGAACAGAGACTCCACAGCTGAAATGTACCGTCTAACTTACTTGTAGGAGGAGACTTTATTTTGCATGCAAATATGAATGTTTTCATCCACACATACATTAATCTCTTCGAGTCCTGCCAAGCTCTTCTAGCTAGTTTCTCAAGTTAATTATATGTTACAGTGTCTGGATCTTTTTATATTTCTTGAAAAAGTGTTTTCATTTTAAATATATTATATGCCATTTAATTGTGTGTCTCATGTTAAGGAAAGAGGTAAATATGAGCAAATGATCTCTGCACCATTTACCGTTTTGCATTAATGCCCTCTATGAACCGCAGAGTATTTTTTTCAGGATGTCATGCAAACGTATCCCACGCTTCTGAGTATGGCAGTAAGAGGAAAGAGATTCTTTCCAATTTGTCCATTTTAAGACAGAATCATCAGAACTAGCACCACTGGCAAACATTATTTTTAAAATAGAGGGCTCAGTCCACACAGGATTTGATAGGAAGTTCTGCCAACTCTTTTATTTCAGCAAGGTACAATCTTGTTACAGGAGTCCTTTTCCCAGCCTTTTCAACGAGTGCTGAATGATTGTGGACAACTGCAAAGTGCCTGTGAATGGTAACTGGGAAAACCAAATGGTTCTCAGTAGGCTTGAATCTGTTGTCCAGGGGCCTGAGTTTTTACTGGGAAGTTGTAAGGTTTCTACAGAGTAATGAAGGTCGTAACATATTTTGGTAACTACTAATCTGTCTTAGAATCAATGGACTAAAAGTGAAAGACTCAAACTGTACCTTTATAACCACTTTAAAGTGGCACCGGAATGGGACGTCACAGTATAGGGCACTCATGCATCCTTTCTAGTGCTCGGCAGTTGTGTGGGGAGCCAGAGCAAGGGACTGATCTGGCTGCAAACTAATCTTTAGTTAGTTTTTTAATGACACACCCTGTCACATAAGCATCAGCAACCGTCCTAATGATATAGCAGGAACATCGGGCCGAGGGGCAAGGGGAGAAGGAGAAAACTCTCTTTTAGCAGGTGCTGGCTTTTGCATTGGCTCCAGGCTGACCCTGCTTTGATCACAGCTGACTCTGCTTTGAGCAGGAGGTTAGACCAGAGGCCTGCTGAGGTCCCTCTGAACTTGAATTTTTCTGTGATCGTAAGGAAGTGATTGTGGAACTGCAGGATCTCTTTTAAATACCTCAGCTGGGTTTTGGGGTTTTTTTTCCCCCTAACTGCAATGTCTAAAGTAGCTGGAGGAGGGAATTTTCTGTTTGGCAGTCAGTTGGATAAAAAAATGGATTCTGCATGTAGGATTTGCCTCTTGCAGACAGCTGCCATCCTGCGTATGTGAGCTGGCTTCATGTGTGCTACACCACTGCCCTCACTGCAGCTTAGTGTTACATGGAGAATATACCAAGACCGTAGCTAGCGGTGGTGTTTGGAGCTGCCCGGCAGGAGCTGTGAATGCCTGCTTTGCATTGACATACAAGGCAAAGACATTGGGGGAACCCCACTGCAGGGGTTTATTCTGTCTCGAATGGCACAGGTATAGTTGGATCCACTTTGGGGCCAAGTATGGACTGATATTTTTTTATACAACTGTGAAACTCTTTGCCACAGGAAGTTATGGATGGTCTAAAGTATAACTGTGTTAGAAAGCAATCAGACAAGTGGATGGATGAAAAGTCCATCGGGTCTGTTGAATACAAAGATGTAGATGCAGCCTGGAGGCTCTATCTTGGGGTACTTGGGAAGTCTATGAGCTATAGGTTGCAAGGAGTTGGGAAGATATACCAGAGGAAGAATCACTCTATATCTGACTCTCTTCTATAGTCTCTCCCAGGGTATATGTTCCTGATTATTGCCAGAGAAGGGAATGGATGGGCCTTTCTTCTGACTGCGTATGATTCTTTGTACAACCCCTTGAAGTCTTTTTGAAATCTTTTTTATATGGTTGTGAGAATTGCAGAGTGTAGCTGAACTGCTGGTACTCTTCATGGTGAGAATTTGCTACTTGGAGTTGAAATAGCTTTGAACTACTTGATGACTTGTACTGCCATTTAAAAAAAAAACCCCAATATGCTAAATATCATTGTTATCTTTTATTATTAGACTTATGTTTGCAGAACCAGCTGTCATTGTAAAGCAAATTGAGATCTTGACTGCTTAAGTTAGAGCCCATTGAAATGGGCTAAAGACTGAACATCCTACATCAGGCTGCTTACTGTTGTACTGAAGTACGCTCAGGTATGAGTACTGTTCCTCTGAGACCGTAACAAAAAACTACGTGAGACATTATGAGACTCTCCTACTGTGTAAAACTGATCCACAAAACTGACTGTGCAGCATGGAAATACTGATAAGGGATTAATGATTGTGCATTTAGATGCCATTTGTAAACAACAGGAGAAAAAAAAGCTACACTAAATATTTTTACAAATTCTCCTTTATGATCCCCATTTTAAAATAGTTCTTACAGTATTTCTTAGGAATTAAGGGTCCAAATCTTGCAGTTAGGTCTCTGTTCTTTTGCAGGACTAAAATCAGCAGGGCTCCACAGCAGCACAGGGGTTTGTCCACTAGGATCCAGCTGCAAGCCTGGAAGCAGACTTTGTTTGTGTGTTGGTCTTAGTTGCTCTGGACTGGAGCCAGGGTCTCGCCTCTGCTTAAGGGCAAAATTGTGCTCTGACGGGCCTTCTGCTAGTGCAAAGAGCTGCTGGGCTGTATGCTGATCCAGTAGGTTTTAAACATATAGTGCAAATTAAATTAGTATCCCTAACTTACTGTCAGCCCTTTGACTTTTCCTGCTGCAGCCTGGTCATACTCGTATTAAAGTTCATACTCACATTGAAGTTAGTGACAAAGCCCTTCTTCACTGTGAGCAAGACCTGGTTTTAAGAGGCATCATTAGGATTGTGTGTGCCTGTGTGCTTCTTTATGGGCTGTAGGATTTGCATAGCCTCGTTTGTTTAATCTTATAGACTAGTTATGGGCTTACATTCTTTTTCAATGTCTGTCTGGTTTGTTTTCTCAAAGTGATGGGCAGGCCTTTCCCAAACAACTCTGATCCTCTAATTGATCTGGTTTTGGAGCTCCCATTGAATTCAATAGATGTTCTGAGCATGGAACAATTACAGGATCAGGACAATGTCTATTTAAGTTCAGTCAAGTCATATAAAAGTGTCTTTTTTCTCTCCCTTCCAGCAGGAAATTGATTTCATGCTTTTCAATCTCCCAGCATATTTATTAAACTATTATTTATTCCTTTACTTACTTTATTATTTAATTTTAAACCAAAATGTGGCTTTGGACTCTAGAAGGAAGAGTGGGAAACATTTCAATTTTTTTTTTTCCTCAAAAAGTACTTATGTTCTTGCCTCTTTTTTAAGGTACAACACTACTGTGCACCTTGGAACAACAGTGGCTAACAGCTCTTAACAATAGGAACGGGAATAATGGCAGGGGTAGCAAAGACATGAAGAATTTTGAAAAGCAATATTCTTCAATGTTGGGAAAGTAATAAAAGGTCAGAACGAAGCTCAATAGAAAAGCCATTATGAAGGGAATGGGCAGAATTCTGGTTTTATGTTGCTGTCAAGGATTTGGATTTGTTTTCTTTCCATTCTGACAAATTTTATTTAGTTTAATTCAGATTATTATTATTATTTGCTTTAACTCATGCAGTTTTACTAGGTGTGATTTTAACGGTGCACAACTGTAAACGGCTATGTTTTAGAGACTTCTTTCTCTTTCCCTTTTTTATTTGGAACCTTCTGTATAATGAATTCTTAACCAAGAATTATTGTTTAGTATTATTTACTCAGAGCCAGGCTGTGCTACCGAAATACAGACTGAGTGGCACTGTACTCTGCTGTTAGCTCCGCTAACTGCTGTAGGAACGCTTACGAAGGAGGGTGGGTGCTACTGAATGTTATTTCATGTACTGTTCAAAAGTCCTTGCCATTAATTGCATTCCGCTGTGTCTGCAGTCAGTGTTGAAATCTCCATTGACTTCCATGCCAGCAAAACTAAATCGGCTGTGAATGCTTTTGATAACATCATCCTAGAATTTACTTTCTTACCCCTAATTAATTAAAAAGACATTCTGCCCCCATTAGTTATGGCAAAAGTATGTTTTGAAAATAGGACTGATAAAAGAAAATATGTACGGCTGAAAGAGATACATAACGGATATCAATGCTGGAATCTATCCTCATTTCCTTTTGGTTTTGACCTAAGAAAACAATTCTGTATGATGGGGTGTTCATGTAAAGCACAGTCCTCCTCTTCCCTTTTCCCTTCCCTATATGTAAAAGCAGCAAAGTTGGCCAATACTATTTAAAATCAGCATCCTTCAGACAAATCTTTCTTCCACATATATCATTGGTTGTTCAGCAGATGCTCAGTCAATATGTCCAGATAGCCAGTAATTTGGTCTATTTCAAACCTAAATAATGTGTAGTGACTACATGTGGGGAGAGCCTGCATAGCTCACATTTATTTCCTCTCTATTGCATTTCATATTTTTTCATCATTTTCATTTCTCCCAGCCATGTCTGATAATAAGATCCCACTGTAGATAGTGCTGGAAGTCTGGAAGGTCTATAGAAATGTCCTCCCAGAGCTGTTAAAGACAGATTAGACAAGCATTTCAGCAAAGAAGTAGTCCGAACCCTGGACCAGTCCCTCTGGGTGGTTTTATGCAGACATCTTTTTTCTGCAATTTTTTAGAGCAGTTATCAGAGGCTGTTTCTGGTCTTGTTTTGTAGTAGGGGGTGGTGGTTTAAAAGCGCTCATTATTTCTCTCTACTGCTATGGAATTAAATACTAAAGCTCTCGTTTACCTCAGAGGCAGATGAACTGTGCTGCAGGCTGAATGCCTGGAAATCCCCAGCCTAGAAGTCTAATGATGAGCCCCATATGCGATCCACCACTGCCACAGTAGAGGTTAGTCTCAAATATAAGCAGTGAGTACAACAGCTGCCAGATTGCTGCTCAAAAGATGCAGGTCCCCAAATAAACAACTTACTCCTTCACAATTTCCTCTTCCATTATACACGGGGAGGAGTTTTCTGTTTTCTTTTACGCATCTTCATTTGTTTTTGCCAAGTGCACTTAGCAGATGAGAGAGTACCCTTCCTTGCCTTCGCTGGATATCAGCGTTCTGAAAAATGAGCACAAAATGCATTCGGACTCCCTTTCAGGTCCAGAGGTTGGAATTTCAAATAATTGTAACTGAAAATCTTGCTTACATTTTGAATTAAGTTTACCTTTTTCCTCCTGCCATTTTTTAATTCAAAACTGTTAGACTAACATGTTTCTTGAAAATTGTTTTGTCACTGGGAAGAGAAAATGTTTTGAATATTTAAATCTAATTGAAGACTGGCGTACCCTTTTTCTTTCCTTTTTTAACCTCTCCAAACATGTACTTTTCAGATTCCTTCTTAGCTGTCTAAATTTCCCCTATGCCCTTTCTGGTTGACTTTGTTAGCATGGTACATTCCTTTTATGGAGTTCTACATTTCTCATTTTTTATCCTTCAGTGGATTCTTCAGATGGGATTCTTGGCTGCCTACATTTGTCTCGCCCTGGGTACCAGTGTGTACTATCATCTCTTTCATGGGAAATTGGGTTTGCGTCCTTCTTCCCCTAGGGAGTCAACATGGAGCAAGGTACAAAGTTGTCCCTTGCCTTAACCAGGGCTGCTGATGAGAGCGTGCCAGAGGAGATTTCTTTATATGTTGCGGTACTTGATAGTGCTGGGCATTTGTTCGAATTTCTCAGCTGAGTGGGTGATGTACCAGGTTCCTGGGCTTCTATGCTTGTCACGAGCTTCAGGGTCTCAGAAGATTTGTCTGCAGTGGTGCTTCTGTATGCACTTCTTACCTTCAAGGAAAGGGAAAGTATCCAAATTATCAGGTTGACCAACACTTGCTTTAAAATGTTGGATGAGCTTAACAGGAAGAACATGTCCTTTTAATCTAATGGAGCAATGGGTAATGTTCTTGATTACAAAACTGGAAACCAAGCTACCAGCAAAAAGGGTGAAAAAATAAAATAAACCTCTAGATTGTATTCACAGCCTCCTCTTTTGTTGCAATACGTCAGGGGAAGTTCAGACTGGACATTAGGAAAAGGTTCTTCACTGAGGGGGTGGTCGGTCACTGGAACAGCCTTCCCAGGGAAGTGGTCATGGCACCAAGCCTGTCCAGAGTTCAAGGAGCAGCTGGACAATGCTTTTAGTCATGTGATTTAGTTTTAGGTAGTCCTGCCAGGAGCAGCAAGTTGGACTCAATGATCCTTGTGGGTCCCTTCCAACTTGAGATATTCTATGATTCTATGAATAGTTCCCAAGCTGATGTGAGAACTGACAGCCTAACCCCCACCTTTACTGCTAGCCCTGAAAAATTCTCTTGTACTGCATCTTTGCTCTGCCTTCACATCGGATGGGATCGCCTTTCACCGATCATTCTCCAGAGGGCTCTGCATGGATCATACTGCTGCTCAGTGCAGATGAAGTGAGTGGGATCTCTGCTTTCCCCATCCTGCAGGCTGCTTTGAGTTTATGGTCCCTCTACGGTCTTTAACCAGCACACTGATCCCAGCTGGAAGAGTTTACTTGCTGTTTACAGCATGTTCCGGAAGAAGTATTCTTTGCACATACATGTTAGATCTTCATAGGGATCATGGATTTCCTAATAAGATACAAATGATAGACTTGGTACTCGTAGCGTTTTGCCCCTCTGCCTTTCTTCAATCCATCCTCCTTCTACATGTCTTTTTTCCTTTCATTTCATTGCTATCATGTCTCAACTGCATACTGTAGCCATTGCTGCCTATAATGCATTGCTTCAAAGCAATTAACTTGCTATGGAGCATAGGATAAAAAGCCGTAAACAAATTCCAAGCATGTGGCCACTTGCTTGGTCAGGTTTGAATGCAGTCCTACCAATATCATGAAAGGGCAGGTCCCACAAAATAACACAACAGCGAGTCTGCTTTGCCATAGGGAAACCCTTGCAAGCAAAGCCAATCTGTGTGAAATATTCTTGATAGCTGTTTCTATGTTTTAGATTGAATTAATAGGCCAACGTTGGAAACCTAATTCTGTGTTGCAAGCTTTTTTCATGCCAATGTCAATTATGAATCTTTCTTTCTAATCCAGTCGTGAGCATTTTTTGTCTTTCAATACGGCATGATTCACTACAATGTACGTAGAAGCCAAAACCATAGATGAAATCGTAGAGCCATCACTGAAAGCTAGAGTTACTTCTTTAATTTACGGCTTTGGTTTTTTTTTTCCCCTGAGATTACTCTATTTTCTGTCTTTGTCTCTCTCTCTTACAGGTTTACTTTTACATTTAAGTAAATTGTTATTCTGCTCTGCCTACTTCAAGCATTACAGGAAAACTTAGCTTGGGTTTTTAATACATTGAAATGACTGATTCTTAATCTAATTGCAATTTGTTTAACTTTATGTCCAGTTTAGAGCTTTCAACTCTTGTAAAGCAGCGTATAAAGTACTGGGTGTTCTTGTACTTCCTAATTCTGTCTGGCATTTACAACAATTCTTTCACTATCTGTGAGGGTATGGCTCCTAGCTCTGCCAAGACAGGCTTAGAGTCTGATCCACTCCATTGCTATGAATAGGAGTCTGTCCATGGACTTCAGTGGGAGTTGATTCAGACTCTTTATTGCTTCACCTTTACAAACTGAATTCCAGGCTATTCTCCATGGTAAAAATCTTGGCAGTATTGAAGTGAATGGGATATTTGCTGTGAAATTCAAAGGAGCCAGGATTTCGGCTAGCATATTTAATATCTCACAATTTAAAATAACCTATTTTCTGTCCTTGGATTTCACTTGGACCTTCTGCTATGAAACAGACACAGGAGATTAAGGTGAATAAAATTTCCATACTGAAGCTTGATTAAGGTCAGAGTTACTATTAGATACTTGGTGTTAACTACAGCTGTGTAGGACAGAATTTACTAAAGTCTGTAATTTTTCCATTAAAGGAAATCCTGCAACATGTCTGGGTCTACGGGATACCACCCAAGTGGTAGCTCTGACTTTAAACCTTGTTGTGTGTCAATACTTGCTTTTGACTAATAAAAGTGCATATACTCATTGCAAAAAGGAAACAAACAGTGTGTGTGGGGTAAATCTAATTGTAGGTATATTTATTTATACGTATTTTACAGGGCAATATTTCATACATTTGTGAGCCAGCCAATGAACCCTGAAAAGTCTGATGATGACTGCTCATGCAGAGGCTTCGCAGGGGCCCTGGGAGATTTTCCATCTGTGAGCTGAGTATTTCTCTTGTAGTATTAATACCCACCATCAAGTGCAAAATCAAAACAAGAATCACAACTATTAGGACTTGATGCGGATATGTTATCCTGCTTAAATCTCCCACCCTCAACCATAGCACCTTTTTTTTGTTTTTTAAAGTGTATGGCTAGTATTAAATATAGTTGGATTTCCCATCGCCTTCCAAGACAACCTATTAGATAGCCAGGTAACTGGTTTGTTCTTGGATCCTTACATTAAAGAAAATAAATACTGGATTTGGTAGGAACCATAATCAGGAACCATAATCTTGTCTGAATTGTTACTCTATTTTTCTCTACAAGCCTTTCCACCCAACTGAAAAAGAAAAAAAGTATCTAGGAAACTCGTTAATGTAGTTCATGCATCTAATATAGAAATTCACTCATGAGATCTGCGTATAAAAATATGTATTAGAATGTATGCCTGTGCATATATTTATTTATTACGTTAGTCTACACATAGGAAAGTCTCCACTTAGAATTTCAGAAAGGCCAAGGTTGCTCTAGATTTCATAATGTTTTAATTTTTAATTTTTTAAAATCCTTTCCACAATTACCAAGTAACTAAACTCTTAAACTGTTTCTGTCTGCCCCAAGGGTTTTTTCTCTTCCTCTATGTGTTGAAGGGAAATCTGAGCCTAAGAACACTAAAGAGGAAAAACATGTCTCATCTACTTGTCACGGCATCTATACTTTGCCATTTTTTTGCCACCCAAATGTGACAGGGCAGCACATAAATGTGTGAAGTCTGTCACAAATGGCAGCCAGAGCTGGGAATTCAGGAAAATGAGCTTTGCCTTTTTGAGGCTTTTGCATTTAAATCCTGCAAAGTGCTGAGTGCCTTCTGAAAGGTTATGCTAAGCCTGCTCAGCGTTAGTTCACGGGAGGTGTTCACCTTGCGGGATTCAGCCTGGAAAAGGCATATCTTGTACATGGAGCCCTGTGGGGAATGCGTGGGGTAGGAGAACGTGACATGTTGCCTGTACTATCAATCATATGTCTCATGTATGTGATGTATTGTACGTCAGAAATCACAGGTGTGGCTCAGAAGTGTGGGAATGACGGCTGTGGAGACAGAAAGTCTCTCTTCACCCGCAGAAGAGAGCGGCAGCAATGCAGGCAGCAGTGGTGCAGCCTCACCCAGTGCAGCAGGATTGTCTCCTTGGAAGTGAAAAGGTGTTTACAGTTCCACGATGCGTGTATCATAGTTACTTCTTCTAAAGTGCTGTTTAGTGTCTTTTTGTGTCCCACATCTGCAGGAGCTCACAATATGCTCAGACTAAAGAGACTTGAGGATAATGTGACAACGCCAAGCAGGAGGACAAGGCCACCACATTGATCTTTCGCTAACACTTAAGAGAGAGCATCTGTGCACTAGTAAAGATGGGCTGTGTTTTAAATTATCACGTGAGGCTCCAGGTGCTTTGCCAGCCTGCAACCATTCAGAGCCTTGAACTTCGTATTCAAATCCATCTATATATCTGTCTGCCTCTCTGTGCGTCTGTCATACGTGCGTGTATTTTTTTGTTTCATCGGCAGCACCTTAGCAACGCTGATCCTCCCCCTGTTACAGCGAGGCCCTTCTGAGAGAAGCAGCTAGATGTGACGCCAAGGGGCTCTGTTTAGGCAGGAAAACAGCATCATTGTAGGTTTTTGAAACAAGAACCGACCATGTCACCATGTCCTGCCTTCCAGAGCACACGGCAGCCTGTGCTCCTTTTCTTCCGGGAGGCGAGGGTAGGTCTGATACCTTCCCCTCCCTTTTCTCTCTCTCACAAATGTACTACCTTTCGCTTGGTTGGAGAGCAGTTTGGCAACCAGGCACATCAGCAAGCTGCTTGTCTTGGGTGTCTGGCAGGATGGGCAGAGCAAGGGATGAGCAGCACGAGGTGCGGAGTGGGCACGTTAACTTTGCAGTCCATGCTGTCTTCTGTGGTGAGGTATTTCATGTGAAAGGGAGGGGGGGTTAGAAGGAGAAGGGAGGGGGAGAGAGTGAAATGCAAACATCACCACTATCCTCAGGAAGAGATTTAGATCTCTGTGTTGGCATAAAAAGGTCATTTTGGGCCTGAGGGTTTTGACATTGTTCCTTTAAGTTAGACCCACAACATAAACTATTTTCAACACTTGCCATGAAGAACAAATGACCTTTAGTAACTTGCCCAGAAGACAAGTGGTACGTTAACACAATAAATATACTTTGCTAGTATCGTGCTTCTTGCTTTAATTTTCAATTAGAAATGTTACCTTTCCCTCTCCCTTTTACACAAAGGACTGCACTTCATGCTTTGATTTTGTAACAGATTTCTTTGACCTCTTTGGGATTGGTAATATTCCCTGATAACTACTGGCTATACAGTAAATTTCCTTCTGTTCAGGGACAGCATTTTGTACTCATCTACTCAAAGTGGGCTGGATGGACGGTATCTGTAAGGGAAGGAGGGGATACTTAATGAGCATCACCAGACAGGTCTGCTGCAAGAGCAGAGGAAAGGGAGTCAAAGGGACAAACAGTTAAGAGCTGGTGCTGGTAAGTATACGTTTTGTTTGACTGAGCTTTGCTAGCATATAAAGTGAGAAATGAAACTGGAAATTAAAGGTGAAATTATTTCAGTTTACATCAGTAAAGGTAGGAGGTATGGACGTTGGCATGTTGACTTCTGTTCAGGGAAATGAAGGGCGGGCACTCTTCTCTGTGCTCATTTTTATTTCAGTTAAGGTTTCCAGGCTGGGTTGTTATGAAGCCAGCTGCCAAGGCACAAACTCGCTGAAGGACCTGAAAGTGCATCACCGGTTGTATGAGGGTGGGAACACCAGGGTTCCTGCTGGGGATGCTCGGGCCATGGCTCGGTCAGCTGCTGATCTCGGCCCCACGCTCGGGCAACGTGGTGGAAGAAAGGGAAGTCTACAGTGTGCTGGTGTGGGAGGGGAGGACACCTGGGGGAGGAGAGGAGAAAAATGATGAGTAGGGATGCACCAGCTCTCCTCCACGCAGTGCTGCGGCTTCCCTAAAAGGGTGGAGAAAGGAGGTGGGCATTAGGAGATGCTTCCAGAGAGCTGGGTAAAGTCTTGTCAAGGGAATGGCGGAAAAGATGTCACCATCGCACAAGCAATAAACGCCTGGAAGAACGGAGAGGGTGTTGGTGGTGGGAAGATAGTAGATCAAGGGATGGCACAGTGGCAAGGAAATATTTAGAAAAAGGAGAGTGATTTGTCATCCATTGGAGTCACAGATACAGTTCCCTTTAATGTTAATAGCGTTTGGAAGGTAGGAAGATCTAATGCGTAATGCAGAGGCTCATTTGGCATTCCTTAAATGTTGGTTAATTATTTCTAGGGCTGATACAGTGCTCTTCATCCCAAAGGGATCCAGAACACTTTACACAAAAGTAGATTTTTCAATTTGCTGATTGGTTTGAGGATTACAGTTTTTTCACATCAAATAAAAACATTTTGGAGAAGGGGATTTTTTTTTGGGTGGGGGAAAGATCTTTTGTTTCAGCTGAACAGAAGTTATTTTACAGAACCAAAAATGAAAGCTTTCTTTTGTGTTTTGGAACCTTACTGAGGGTGTGTTTAAGTAAAGAATTTTTAAGCAAAGCCTCTGGAAGTGAAAAGTTGAAATACTTTAAGTTGAAATAGCCCTTTTACATCTCCAGAAATGTTTGTTCCTTCTTTTCCATCAGGCTGCCAACTGAGTCTGACCTTATTTTATACATAAATTAGTCATCCAATTTTTTTTTTTGATCAACTGTAGTAGTCTCAGATTTTTTTTTCCCCAGCTATATGTTTATGCCCTTTTATGATCATTGAAGTGGGACTTAAATAGAGCTGGAGAAGTGTGCTGCTCTGAGGCAGTTTTATTAGGGAAAAGCTGAGCTGAGGAGAAGGAGCTTGAAGTGGAGGGAAGCAAGGGATGAATGAACTGAAAATGAGGGAAAAATGAAAAGAGTTGGACAACGTGAGTAATCATGACAGTTACTCCCCAGAGTAAAAATAGGAGCAAGGAAATGAGGATTAGGGATACAAAGATGAAAAGGGGTGTCGAGAGGAAAAAAGAAAGCTGACTACAAAGGCCAAAAAAGGACACTCCACCTTTATTTTAGTGAATGTTTTAATTCTTCATTTTCCTGAGAAATGCCATATATTTCTAAATTTGGAAAGGAGGATAGGGTGGCTATTTTTAGGAATTGCTAATGTTTCTGGCTGCTTGCAATTCTGTAGTTAACCAGAGAAAAAAGAAAAATATAACAATATAAAAGTTAGTGGAACTTAAGAAAGTACTTTTGAAAAACAGGACCTTAGTAATACCTGACCTTTCAGGGCATTGTACTTCTGAAGGGACAAGACAAGGCCTATATTACTTAAATTTCATGTGAACGTTACAGGCATAATCCTGCAAACACTTACAGGTCATTGGCAATTTTTTTCTTTTAATGGAAACTGATACTCCTATGCAGTCAGGTTGCTCCAGAAACTAAGGACTCGAGAAAAAGACTCAATCTTGCTAGACTTGTCAAGAAATCACAGAAGTTGGGTGTGCTGGCCTTTAGCCCCAGGAGGGAATTCACCCTTAAAAGGTTTTTTTGAGCAATTTTTCTTCAGACATTACAACTGTGTGTGCCTGGTTCCCAGCTTACAGAGCCAGGCTTGTGTTTATTTAGTAGACAAGAACACTGGAAACTGAAAATTCCTTCTGGCGATTCCTCAATCTCACTCTTTCTTTTTTTTTTTTTTTTTTTTTTTTTTTTAAATTTTACTCAAAATTAATCAGTTAAAATGGGGTACTTGTCTTACTGGCCCTCCCAGAACCCCTAAGGTGGGTTTTGCTGATCTCTCTCTTTCAATTGTTCATCCT
This sequence comes from Fregata magnificens, assembly GCA_013389945.1. Lineage (NCBI taxonomy): Eukaryota > Metazoa > Chordata > Aves > Suliformes > Fregatidae > Fregata > Fregata magnificens. The sequence goes on from WAAD01013723.1 coordinate 44,596, forward strand.
TTTATAGAACAACACTGGGAGCCTTGAGGATGTGTTTGACTAGCAGCCACAGTCAAGCACTCAGAATGTGAGAAGGGGGAAGGGAAAAAAAAAAAAAAAAACCTGGGTCAGCAGTACAAACGGGGAAATGACACCAGCATGGTGGTGAGACTGAGGATTTCTGCTTCGCTAGTAATTTCTAACTTTCTTTTTAAATGGGTTTTAGATGTGGATTTTCAAATGAGCTCTTTGAAGTAGAGACAAGGCTATGCAAATTCTTTCTTACAAGAAAAAAATACGAGGGAAAATTAAAATGATCCTTACTCTCACTCCCCTCCACTCTCCCTCTCTCTTTCCCCACCATGGTGTATACAGAGGGGGACATGGTTATTGATTAGTATGTCCACGGTCCAACGACATCCAAGCTACAGGGAAGGTTTACTGCAGTTACCTGGGCAGAAGACACCATTTCAAAGCTCTTACTAGCACCCCAATACCACATTAGGTCAGTGCTTCTATGTTGGTCTGTTGTTTTTTAATGACATAGAGAGTCACGATCGTCATCCCATGTCGCTGATGTCAACGGGTATTTTGTTACTTAGTGAAATTGGGATTGGTGTCAGATATTTCATGGGTTGTTCTATGGTTCTGTTCTTGCTTGGACAACACGAGGCACATAAACGGTCATGAACCAGTTCACGGTCTCTGAGTCATGAGTTCTTGTTCTTAGGAATCGGTTTTTATACACCACACGTTATTTTTGCATTTTAATGTCTTCATTAAATTCAGCTTTCCATCTCTGTAATTTTACTTCAAAATCTGAAATTTCTGCTTTTCTTATAGGTCACTACTGAATTATTTTAAGCCCTCGATCTTAGGTGGTAATGCTGGGTAGCGATAACTTAGGTAAAAACAGTATTAATTTTGTTTTATGAAAAGTTTATGGAAGTTTTAAGCAGAGCTAAAGTCTTACATACTAAAATTAATTTTCCTTCATGAGTAAGAAATTAAGAAACCTTGGGTGTAAGTATAATAGAAACATTTGGAAATTTGATTTATAGATGAAAATTCAGAAAAAAAGATGTCTGCTTTTGTTCATCAGCTTGGGGAGCAGGTATCTCTTTAAAGTACCATGGGAAATGGCAGGTTGGCAGCTCCACCTCTGAACCAGCCTAGAGCAGCAGGATCCACTGAAGTCAAAACCGAAGAAAGCTGACACAAGACAGAGCATTGCCAGTGGAAGAACAGGTTTTCCGCAGAAATATCTGAGTGGCTGAGTGTGTAAAACCAAGCAGAGATAGCAAGAAGACTAACAAAAAAGAAAAACCATGTGAGTATGGGCAGTGTCTGTGAATCGGGCAAAAACCCGATGAGACAGCCTCAACAGTGGAGTCTTATGAGTTGTCTGAGCTCTAATGATGCAGCGAGCATATGCGAAGCTGGAAGAGGGGGCAGGAGGGAGACGGGACCAGTCTCTTTCGCTGGGGAAAACAGATCAACCGCTTGTGCTAGCGGCCAAGGAGCAGATAGTGAAACTTTATTATAAACGGGCTTCTGGGGAGGCCTGATTGTCCATCGTTTCTGCACATTGCAGTCATTCAGAGCCGTGCAAAATGTATACGCAACAGCAGCTTGTAAATTTACTGGAGTCCCAACACATGTTGGCACGTGCGCGTGGAGGTAGATGTGCCCTTGCTCTTGGCTGTCTGGCAGCAGTCTCCCTCTCGTGCCTCTCACCGCCAGAAGCCATATAACTGCCTTGGCGTGGCACTGTGCCCTGCACAGTGGCCGCGCTCACAGTCTGCATTGCTGTGAATGGGAGACAGCGTGCATGCCCGTATTTACTTATTTAAAGAGACTGAATACTTAATGTAAGAAAAATATAAAGGGTATATTAATGTGGGCGACCTTTCTCTTAGTTTATTCACCTTCTAAGATGGCTACAAAAGGATTGAACCAAAAGTACTGTGTGGCAAACAGCAAGGGTAGTTGGACCCCATAGTCTCCCGTGACCTACAGAGATTCACCACGTCATTTGGCGTACTGGGAGTAAGCCAGGGTTTGGGGGTAGCAGCAGCAAGAGGGTAAGTTGGAAGCTTGTGGGTCAACAGAAGATTTAGGTTAGTTGAGAGGCTTCAGGGGGTTTCTTGATGATGGGAAGAAACTGAAAGCTGGTGATGCTTGTTTAGTAGAAATACTGGAAGTGTGTCAAAATTTTGAGTTTGAGGAAAGGGAAGTCAGTGGCAGGAAAGCATATCCAGCACAAACACTTAGGAGAAGTTGGAGCTCTGTTCTCCAGCATGAGTTGACCTTCTGAGGAAAATGGGGCAAACCCAGTAGCCACAGACCCAATTTGGTTGTGCCAGCAGAGAAGAATAAAACAGAATGAGGGTAGAAAATGGGACTGCCACCTTGACTACAAAGGTTTGAAAGTGAGACTGCTCTTCTGAGAGGAAGTCAATCAAAATATTAATCGGCCTGATGTTTCCCAAGTTCTGTATTTTGCATAACCTCAATAGAAAAGATTTTTTTTTAAGTGGCAAAATTGGAAATAAATAACATGACAGTAATATTACTTAGTCTCATTGCCTGAAGTCTAAGTGTGGTGTCAAATCATAAAGGTAGGCAACAATAGTGTGCAGATAAGCAGTGAGGACCCCAAAAAGACAGAAGTGTATGGCAGGAACTGCAAAGCCATCAAAGTGACCTTTCAGTGTAGGAGAGTGTCATCTTGGGGAGTGTGTATCAGTTTAGGTAGAGTCACAGTGGAAAATCCATACTGTCAAAATTAACTGTTGCTCTACTGTAGAATTTTATTACATTTTGGTTTTAAGTAGTCATTGCCCAAACAGAATTAAGATACTAGTTCAGTAAGCATTTCAAATTCCTCTGAAATGGAAACAACTTCATTTTTTCCCAGATCTGTTTGCAAATTCATTCTCCCGTCCTTCTGATTCTCCTTAGTGCATTGTGTGGTCCATTTTTATTGATGGCTTCTTTAGCTTTAATTCTTTCCTTTCGCTTGTTTTTCTACATGGGGAAGTTGGCTGGTGTGGCTGTTCAGCCCTGCTGGGCAAAAAGCCGTCATTGTCAATATTGCTGGAAGATTAAACACACACAGAAACTGGGCTGCTCTCATCCAGGTAAAGAGGAGTCTTAAACATGAGCTGGTGCCGTAAGCTAACAGCTGCTTTGCCTGCAAAAACATCTTCCCCCACTAAAACTTTATTAACAGTTGTGTAGCTGCATCAGTGGGAGTAATGGTAGGAGGAAGCCTAGTGTAAATAAAGCACAGGTGGCTGTGTGGGGATTTTATCGCAAGGGCATCTGGACCTGTTCTGAACAAAGATATATATATATATAACTCTGTATCATCTATATCTATAACTATTTATCTATATAAGCAATCCATCATTTCTACCACTGGGGGAACAGAACTGGTTTTAATAATGGTGGGAAATGATAGGGAAAATGAGTTAGTGCCACGTGAAGGAGCGGTGGCTTCTCATCCTCTCCATGTGTCTCTGTAGACCTCTCTTGGCCTCGGTTTCCCAGCTGGTGAGATCAGGATATTCCTTACAGAGGTACAGGATGAGGCTCACAGGTAGTTAATATTTTTGAACTTGAAACGTGCAAAAATGATGAAAGTAGTAGGGATTGTTACTATTCCCCATTTAGCACAAAGTTGAAGTATTGAGAGGCTAAAGCTCTCTCAACTAGCCCCAGTTTGACTGCAGAGGAAATCTATTACTCATTTCCTGCCTGTACTTAAAATAAAGAACACCCTGCTGCCCAGCACCGTGTCTAAGAAGACACATCATCACTAATTTTTTGCCAGAATAATAAAAGTGACAGAAGGGGATTCCCCTGAATGTTTGATGCTTTTCTGCTGTGCAGCTCCGGCAGTCCCAGAATAGCCATGCAGAATCTGCACCGAAACGGGAAGTCGAAGGGTATGAGCTGGGCTCACACGTGCCTCTTCTCTGCTTTGGCCTTACTGGAAACGCGTGTCCTTGTTTCAAGAAGTAACAGAAGGGGCATGGTGGGAGAAGACCGATGGACTTATCTCCAGAAAACGGTGTCGTTAAGGAACAGAAGAGAAACCGCCTCTTTTCAAAGAAGAACTTGAGGCAAAGGCACTGAAATGGCCCGGGTACAAATTCAGTCTGACTCCTTACCCGTAACACAACCTTATTCTCTGACATGCTGAAAGCACACGTGCTTTTTGTATTGTATCGCAGTTCTGGATAAGTATGTGACATCTCACTGGTGGGGTTGTGCAACACAAGTCCTAAGGAAAGTGCCGTCATCATGGACTTGGGGCACGTGTACCTGTGGCACTATGGAGGGTTGTACATACAGAGCTTGCAGAAATGGTACGCTGGTTTGAAGACAGTTGTGTGAGTAGAGCCATGTCTGTACTTGCAAAGAGGTGAGCAATAGATGAGTTGGCATACTGGAATGGATCTATGTAGTTTTAACTATGTCGATACAGATAAATTGGTACAATTTTTATGTGCTGATGAGATATGAACTTTGTCAGCATGTGCTAACAGCATTATGAATTGAAGGCGTTCAGCTCTCCTTGGCTGATACTTGCAGTTCTTGGGTCTGGCCTCTTTGGAATGAATCTGGCATCTGCAGTGAGGCTAGATTGGAAAACCAGCTTTTCGTGTGTGGAGATTTCAGCATCCCAAGTAGGTAGGCAGATGTGCACAATGGGAGCTCTTAAGCGTAGAGAGGACTTGAAAATCTGTGCCTTGTTTAAGTACCTGTGCAGGCCCCTCCAAGAACCCAGTTTAAAATATGGATGTTGAGCACCAAAAACTCTGGGCCTAACGTCAATTTTTGCAGTTATCTAAACTTTGTTTTTGAGTTACTAGAACTTTGCAGTGGGGATTACCTGTCAGAGAAATGCAGTGCTGAGGCTGGAGATCAGAAACATGCCTTCTAATAGGTCTCCATTGAACATGGGGCCCTCCTAAGCAGCTGCTGACAGAAATGAATATACTGATTACCTGCTGTAAGTGGAAAGCCTTTAAAATTCATTCAAAACTTGCAGTATGCTCCAAAAGGGTGTTATTTCTACATCCTTATGTTAATTTACAGACAACAAGCCACCACTTAGTTAATTCTAAGAAGTAGAGTGTATTAGCATTACTGTTATCATGCTGATAACTTGAACATCATTTTCTAATAATTGAAATTAAAAAAGCCAGACCCATGGCCAGCATAAATCCTATTAATTCCACAGACTTCAATGAAGCTCCAGTGCCATTCGCTAACTGCACGTCATATGCCCTACGGTGATCTATGGTTTGTGTTGGAAGAGAAGTAACCTGGTGATCCTAGACTTACCCAGCATCTACAAGCCCCAGCAGTATTTAGTAGTACCTGTAAGCATCTAGTGCCATACTCTCCAAATATCTCAATTTAACAGTAATGGAAAGAATCCCAAAGTGTCACCTTGCAGCAGCACCACTCCACGCAGGAGAAAGGTGGCTTTGCAGGGGGAGCAGTTGTCACATGAGGTCACTGGGCAGACACGTATCATATGCCTCTTCCTGCATTCCCCAGCACTGAGCCAAGGGGGTGTGCACAGAGCAAAGCCCCAGCTGCAGAGTTTTGTGTTGGTGAAGATGGGGCTTTGCTAGGGGACCCACTTTCTGGCTGCAGTGCAGTGCCATGGCCTCTGGCCTGTTTCCTCTCTTCCAGGATCACAGGCAGGGCTATACGTGGCTTCCCGGAGAGGGAGAGACCGTGGCCCAGTGCTTCGAAGGTGCGAGACATGGGCTAGTGATGGGGGAGCATAAGGAGGGAGCCAGTTGCGCGTCTGTCTTGTCTTCACCACATAAAGCTTAACACCCCTGTCTCCTGTGGGCTAAAAGACACCCTCACACGAGGGTATCACAACATCTGTTTTCTGTACCTGATTTGCCCTGCAGTTTTTGTTTGACCTTGGGTGAGTCACAAGAGGTTACCATCCCGTTTGGTTCACTGTAAAAGTAATAAGTAAATAAACACAGGAAATAAATAAATACAGCGAGAAAGAGAAGCCAGAAGAAAGATCTTTAGCTCTTCATTAGTATTTTGAATGAGAAGAGGAAAAAAGTGCTCTTTTTACAAACCACACATTTTAATATTGCCTACAATAAATGGTGCTTGAAAGCATAACGGGTCTGAGGTAGCTGGTGAGTGTCAGTAATTCCAGAGTTGAGACTCTGACTACATCTGCAATACAGCCTCTCCCACTCAGAATACACCCATGCATACATACATATATGTATTCATATATAAGGCACAGCACTACATACGATACTTTGTGAGTATGAACTGCATGAGCATAGCACCTTCCTTTTGATTTTTCTCTCTTGCAGAAGCACCACTAAAATGACTAAAACGTGAGTTTTGCACTTTTTCTTGGGGAGTCTCTCTCTTTCTGGGGAGGAACACTTTCTTGTGTGGTTTCAAGACTCGCGGGTTTTCAAAAGAGCTGACTTCATCTCTCTGATAATGAGCAGTACATAAGGTTGAATTCTGCCCTCAGCTGTACAGACGCAGCTGCCATTGACTTCAGTGGGAGCTGCATGTACACATTCAAGGGCAGAATGTGGACCAGAATTTTTAGGTGCATGTAAATGCTGTTGGAGGCTAAACAGAGGTCACGTAGAGTTGCTGGCATAGAGCCATGTACGATAAAGTAGACTACGTTTTTTCTTCCTCAGGATGCTTACTTTTAAAGCCTCTTGTGTTTTTTAGAGATGATGACATAGAGTCTCTTTGGTTAGTTGGTGATTTTTTTTTTTAAATTATATCTAACGTATTAATTTCTTGCTGTGAACCATGCTGTAACAGTGTTGTGTGCTCTTGATCAACTCCTGGATTCCTCTCTAGAAGTGGCTGCATTTTCAGTGAGGAAAATTCTGCAATCTGGAAGATGAATATATAATTCTAATCAATATTTTTGTTAGGTTAAAATATTTAATCTTTTTTAATATGAGGATGGGATGAGATCAGGAGAAAGAGGAGTATGTACAATTTCACTGTTTTATATTAGAAATGTTTCCATGTGACCAGAAGTGCATTAAGGAAACAATGCTTATGTGGCATGCCACCAAAAGGTATGCACCTTTTGTATTGCTTCGTGTATGCTGAACCTATGGAAACTAAATTAAGGTCCATACTGATGAGCAACTTCACATGCTGCAAAGTCCTCCTATGTTACATGCTCAAGTTCTTTTGAAAGAGAGAGCTTGATACCTGTAGAAGGATCTTTCCTGAGACCTTTGAGATTGTGCCGAAGGGCTTTAAGAATGAATTTTCAATTTGCTTATTTAAGTGCTGTTCAGGTGAGCTTTAGATCACTGTGATTAAGCCTATTTTAATAAATCTTTAAAATGCAAATCAGCTTCTGAAGTTTGTGAACATCTCATGGAAGTATGTGCAAGAAATCTTTGTGTATAGAGTATATACATCTATGTGAGTACGTGTATATATATATGTATATACACACACTGATAGAGGCATGTATTATTTTGTAATTACATGTGATATTACTGAAGTTATTCTGTGTGAGGCAGAGATCCTGCAAATCTATGAAAGCTAATTCTGTTGCATGATGGTGTGGTCTAAGGATATGAATCTTCTCACATGTTCATGTTTTAAGTTTTTTTAATCCATATGAAGAATATCTGAAGTGCCAAAATGTTTAGGCATTCTAATCCAAATGATATGAGTAAGAGGGATATGTGTTTTTCATTTAAGAAAAGATTATATAGTTACAACGAACAAAAAAACCCCCAAAGCTAAACCTGTAACTTTTCACAAAAAATTGTTTTGCTTCCAAAGTATCTATCTCCTGAAGCCACCTGTGATGCTTGCCCAGCCACCTAGAAAAGGCCCCAAAGATGTATTCCTGACAAAAAGCACTTCCTTGACTATGCTCTTTGATTTCTTTTTTTGTATCTGTTTTCCTTCAGAAAATAATGGCTTACAGGGGGAATTCTGTTTTCAGATTCTTTTCTTCACTTGGCTGAGTGATGAGAGCAAAAATTCCATACTGGATTGGACTTACTAGGAGCTGCATCTCCAGAAAAGCAGGAGGCCAATCAGGGTATATATTTGAGTAATTCAAACTGCTGGAGAGAACCGTAAAGTGGAAAGGACAGTGTGAGCAAAAGTGGCTCTAGTGATGCTTTTTTTAGCAAGCTCAATGGAGAGGAACTACTGGAGGGGAACCTAGTTAGTGTCTTACTAGAAATTCTGAACACTAAAGGCTAAGGGGGAATTGCTAGTGATTAAACTTATTTTAAAGTATGGAGCTTGGGCTTGATTCAGCGATATACTTTCTGAATCCAGCTCTCAGGAATGGCATGTGTTTTCCCTTGTCTTTACATACTGCATGTGGGCTTATGAGTGAGGTTTTGATAGGACACTGCTCCCCAGTGTAAGATAGCATCTTCATCTTCAGAGGGGTTCACTGAAGACTCGCTTTTGAATTGTTCCTTCCTAAAAAAAGGCTGCTCGCTAAGCAGTAGTTGTGAGCTGAAATATAACTCCAGTAGACAATTTACAGTGAAATTCCCTCTTCCATAACTCACTTATCTGAATGTCTTGGTTTGCAAATGAAACCTGCTGCTTCTGTTGCTGATCCTGCCACTGTTGTTATGAAAGAGTTTAGTATGTACACCTGAAGCTCACTGCTTCTTTTCTTTTGTCCTATGCCAAAAGCTCATGTTCAGTGGAAAATACAGCCTGAATGGTGTATCTGAAGAAAACATGTTTACGATCGCAAATGCCACCAGTACGATAATGTAAACTTCCACTAATGCAAGTAGCAATGCAGTCCTGCAGTATTTGTATTAGTAAGAAGATAATCAGAGCTATGGAAAGGTCCACTTCGCCTGGATCCTTGTGTGATAACCACCGTGTGGTGCTCACACAGTCCAACAATGATGACTTGGCTTTTTTTTTTTTATCTGGGTAGAGTTGTACTCTGCTGTAAAGCTGTAGCTAGCGACAGTGCGTCGCTTGGCTTTATGCCATACTATTACTCAGGTATTTTCTCTTAATGAATTCAGAATACAGGATATGCAAGCTGGATAGATGGGAGGTATCCTCCCTTCACTTGTCTCTCTGCGCTAACAATTTACATATTATAGATCACCATGGCTCAATAAGTATCCAGCCGTAGTTCTGATATGAAAATAGGTTTTCCTCATGACAGAAATCAGTGCACTAATTTAGCTTTATTCCACTTTTTGAAACCGTACTATGATTGGTGTGTCACCCAGATGGATTTATTCAAGCACAGTATGAAAATGGCCATTACAGAAATAGGCACAATCTCTCCAGTCATGATGTAAAACCTGACAGAGATAACACTGTAGTGTAATGTAACTTCATAAAATCACATTTACTGTTCTGCATTCAATAAAGTCCTCTTGTTTAGCTATTGGAATGAAAACATGATTTACTACTTTTGCGTTTGGATGAAAACTAAACCCAAAGGTTTTTCCAATGGAAAACATTAAATATGAAAGATGCAGTGATACTCTATAGGACTTCCAAATTCCACCATACAAAATTTCCACAAAGTTCCAAACATATGTTATACCACCTTTTTTTTTTTTTTTTTTTAAGTAACCATAGAGTGTTTCTGCTGCTATGGGAAGAATTCTCTGAAAACCTTTTGCATACAAAAAACCCCACCACATTGCAGTATACATTATTGTTTCTTGATTGCATCTAGCTTGGTTTACTCTTGTCCTGCTTGTGATTATATTCCCAGTTATTTCCATACTTTTTAGTAGGGTAAATTATGTATTTGATTTTAAGAAGAATTCCTAACACAGAATTACAATAAAATGCACTACTTACTTGAGACTTCAATTCTAAATTCTTCAAATGAAAATACTTCTTTTTTTTCAATATTTTTAATGCCTAGACTTGCCACACTTTTTTTCAGAACTTAATTTTGAGGAATTTGCTTGTTATGATGGGTTATTTATATGTTTCCTTTGGAAGAAGTATGATAGTTAACAAGGGTAGTCAGGTCTTCGGAGGCAAATTAAGTCATTTGTTATACTGTGTAAAATTGCTGCTGAAAGCCTTATTACCGATGCAGCTGATAGTAGTAGTAGTTAGTTAGGATTTAACATCTGATTTTAACGCAGACTTGCCCCTTAAAACATCTCCTAGAAGAGAGAAGAGTGGACACACACACACACATAGAGGAGAGAAGGTGCAAGGTTGTGTGTTTTTTTTATTTTATGCGCTTCAGTTATGATGTTTGCTAAAATTGCCCTTTTAGGTAAGATGAAACACTGTTTTGTTTTGCAGAGCTAAAACTTGATGGATTTTTTTTTTTTTTTTTGCCTCATGTGACTTAGGCAGGAGGAACTAAAGTCAAATTGAAAAGTTAATAGGTTCTAGATTCAAACGTCAAATAGCTACTTTGAAAATTAAGAGCTGTGGTTGTAATTTTAGCTGTTTGAAACAATTTTCAGACAGACCAGAAGCAAGCCAAATTATTGTTTCCTTGTGTGGGTAATCTTTTGGTACAAAAATCGTGACAGATCTTACCAAGAGTGGTACTAAAGTAATTACTGCCTTTAACATTCGGTGTATAACCTGTTGATACATAAATATGGCCTGAATTTCAAAGTACTGTTTTGGCCATAGTGAGCTGATAAACCAGCTGCACATATATATCACTCATTGCTCTCCAATATGGTTGCTGACGTGATGCTAGCGGTAGGATAATGCTAATATCCAGCTTGTTTTCTGACTTACTTTCCTTTTTATGTCTTATTTCCCACAGTGTAATTCTTGTAGGCATATTTTGGCAATCTTGGTTTGTGCTTCTTGGAAAGCTGCTGCATCTTTCTGCCTGTCCTTTTTCAAGCAGCAACACCATTGCTGTTTTATGACTCTATGGGGTTTTAATGTTTGAAAACCAACAACATGGCCTCGTCTAAATCGAATTAGGCCAGCTGTGGTCTGTTCTGGCTGCTGATCTGAAAGCTGAAGTCATTCAGTCTGAGATTCCCAGCCAGCAGCACAATGCATTGTACTGTTTCAGTAGTAATGAAATTCCCCTACAGCATATACTGATGCTTGTTTTTGATAGGGAATATGTCTGATGTTCAGAGTTATATTAACAAAATATTTGAAGGCCAGGGAGATTGCTCTTGTGATGAAGTTCTTCTCTGATGTTGTTATCATTAAAGCTGGCTGAAAATGTTCCATTTAAAACTGGTTTTGGAAAGCTGAGTTCTGAGAAATTTATGTAGGATAATTTTTACTTTGCAGTTCAAGCTGAAAACAGAAAAATCTTTGTATGTGAATGCTGCTGTGGTGCCTCATGGGAATTTTAGGTTAGCTGCACCCTGCAGATCTGTGTGTTCAGTGCCCTGGCTTTCCTCTGCATCCCAGAGTGCCCAGAGTCACTTACTCCTGTAGTCCCAGCAAGAAGAGGAACTGCGAACATTTGAGGAGATGAATCTATGCTGTCAGCTCTGTGCCACTTTTCTCACTGTAGTGTCTAAATTTCTTGCAGCGTTGCGTTCATTAATGTGGCTAACACCTGTTACAGTCTTCCTTCTCTCTGCTTCATCCGAGAGAAAATTGTGTGTCCAGTGCAAGTCTTCAGATCCTCTTCAAGTGGGGCTTCTTTTGTTGTTTTAAATATGCAAACTGTGGTGCGTAGCATTAGAAAAAGCAGGTTGAAGAAGCTCATCCATCAGATGCAATAGGAAATGGTGAGGTTTTTCACAGGCCCTTATTCCAATGAGAGCTGCTGCCACATTTTTGACCAGCTCCTGCAAAAACTCTGCCTACTGCTGTACCATTACCATGATGGCATAAAAGCCTGCAGTGCCTAAGTGGAGCAATTCACTGTGATTTTGGAACCTTAAATGATATTTTTGAATACGCTGAAAACATGCAGTCCATGTGGTGTCCAGAAAATAAGGACCTTGTTCTTATATCTGAAGTACTGTGGAAGCCCGTGTAGATGAGTCAGAACATGCTGTTACACGTATGAATTAGCGATGCTGAGCGAGTGTGCTGCAACTTGCTGTACCGGAGGACTTCTTACCGAGAGGAGTGTGGGGACATGGCACACTTGAAGTGCAGGGAAGCATTTCTGAATGGTGATATTCTTTGTTTGCAGCCTAAAACATCTAGGGGTTTGGGGGGGGAGGGGGTGGTTTATGGATTTCATTAGTGGGGAAAAAGGCGAGGGAACTTTTTCACATAACTTGAAAACTGTTTTTGCTTCATTGCCTTACTCTGCAACGTTACGTGTTTTAATGCACTTAAAAAGCAACTTTGAAGCTATGTTTGAAAAGCGATAAATGGAATTTGTTTAACAAAAGTAACCAACATTGATGCAAAAAAGGAAAAACCGCTGTCTTCGCTGCAATGCCAGGCTGCATTTCAGGCTCACTGACGTTAGCCGGAATACTGGATTGTGTCCCAGCCCTGCACGTTACTCACGAGGACTTTTCAGGGACCTGAACGGTCTTTCTGTGTATCCTAGAAGTTGGCACACTGAGCAGTACAGCGCTGTCTAGCCCCTCTTCTGGTCCCAGGGTTAAGTACAAGCACAGAGATCACAGTGCCTTTTTCTTGTTTCTTCCTTTTCTACAACATTTTATTTTCTTGTCAGATTCTGTATAGAGATGCTAACCAGGTGTGTTGTGTCATCTGAAGATTTCACAAAATCGGATGCTACCGGTGCATACTTGGCCCTGCAGAAGATGAAATTCCTTGCAGGCAGATGCTCAGAAGACGGGGAGACTAGAGAAAATAGGGATCTAAAGTACAACGTTTTCCCACTGGAAAGAACTGTGGCTGCACCTTTCCACCTTTGGAAACCATTCCTCCTCTTGCTTTGCTGTCTCCCAGCTGTCAATCCAGAGAGTGTCTCAAACTTCATTTGCGCTCATTTCACACAGAGTTTGCTTATCAGTCTGAAAGGCGACTGTCTGATCTTTCCTTTTGCATGCTTTCACTTTTAAGATCTTCCCTTTCTTATGTAAAAAAGGCAATTAGAGTCGTATCTGTTTATTTTAAACAAAATGGCTGTTAATTAGCGTGATCAAAAACCCTGCCATTGTAGACTATGGGTTTCACTTTGTAGTTGCACTAAATTGCGTACAGTTTGGTGCCAGCTGACATGATAGCAATACAAAGTCTAGCTTTTTTTAACTTAATGAACAAACAGATTTATGAGGCTTTGTTATCTTCTGGTTTAGATCTATAGGTTCTGAATGCATTATTTAGAGTTCTTGTTTCTTAATGACTAATGTCATGTTGTTACTTATTAAGAGTGCTTTAACTTGCTGAAGAAGTTTCCCTCTCTTTTCTATCCCCTTTTTTTTCCATTTTCCTTCATTTTTTTTTAATGCCTTAATTAAACGGTACATCTGTGGTACACAAAACAGTTGAGATGCACTTCTCTAGTCATGTTCAGATGTTTCAGCACTAACTCTCTAATGCTGTTGTCCCCGTGAGGAGACTGGGTATTCTCTCATCCCTTAAAATGAGCAAAAGGGCAGTTCCTTAATTTTTTAGTTGCCTCTATTACTGCCTGGTATTCATTCATAATGTCTGGAAAAAAGATGCCTACAATAATCCATCAGTGCAGTCTTGCTTTGTTTTGGAAAGAAAAAGATTAAGAATATTGGTGGTAAAGCTGTGATACCTTGACTCCCATCCATCTCAACTCACGTGTGCAGACCTGCCATCTTAATGTGAATGACAGCGTGTCCTTCTAAATGAAAAAACATTTTAAAAAATAAAAGACATTTTAAATGATAAGTGAAAAATCTGGGTCCTTTCGATTTATTACTGTGACTTATTTTTGGAGGGAAGGTGCTCATTTTAGGAATTTTAAAGGTCTGGTTTTTGTATTCGGTGTGGCAGCTTCTAAGTGCCATTGAAACAGTGACTAGAACTAGTGAAAATGTAGAGTTAGACAGTGATCAGACGATCATCTACTCTTGTCACCACTGGAGAGCTGGGAACGGCAGCGTAGTTTCCAGAATTTACTTTCCTTTGAATGCATGTATCCCCATCACTGAAGTTTCTGCTGCGTCCTTAGCTAGCCATTTTGATGTTAACTTTTTCTGTATGCTCATACAAGGCCTAATTGACCCAATATTTCTAAAAGGAGCTGATATTTAGGTATGTCTTTATTTCTCTGGCTTTTTATCTGTTGGTCATTATTGAAGGATTCAAGTGAAATCCTTATTTGCATAGAGAAAATCAAAATTGAAGTCAAGTCATAAGCAAAGTCAGTGAGCTGGCATAAATTTGATTAAAAGAAGGTGTGATCAGACCATTTTACGGGTTTTGCTTTCATTTAAAACATTGCATTGAGTGTAATTCTTGGTTATAATTCTCCAAGTGCATGTTTAATTTAAATACATAAGACAATTAGTACTTTTTCACGTTGTTACAATTAAACCAAACACAATTTCATATAAAAATATTGAAGAAAATGTACTTGCTATTATGGAAGATTAAGGTAATAATATTCTGTTTGTTCCACGGAATAAGCAGACTGTGTAGACTCAAGGCAAGGGAAAAAAAAACCAAAAAGACTGGAGAAAGTGAATATGAAAACAAATTGAAAGTGCTACAAGTCTTAGCGATGCTCTGATAGATTCACATTTTTGTAACTGTTGCACTTGTCATTTCCAAATTAAACAGAAAGGAAAGAAATTTGAAATTTCCAGTGGAGAAGCATTTTTAGAAAGTTTTTTGTTTTGATCTGTCACAACACTGTATTGAAATAAAATAAAGGGTTCCTTTTCTGTTTTAACACCATAAAATAAAAAAGAAGCATCAGGTAAAAGGAATTTTCAGATGATAATTTGTCTTTAAATATCAAAGAGAGCTTTTTAGGGCGAATGATTAAAATGGAAAGTTTTCAACCTTATCAAGAGGTCTTTTCTAGGTTTTTCAAAATGAAATATCATAAAAACTGGTGTATTTATTGAAAATGTTCAATATAGATGAAACAGCAATTTACAGTGGAAATATTATTTGCAAGTTTTTTGAGTAGATCTGGTTTTTCAATAGTGAACAGAAGAATAAGAAATGGTATACAGTTAAACAAAATAAATAATTCTGGAGAGAATGGAAGTCAAGCACTGTGGTCCATTTCATCCTTAATTTAAGAGCAAGGAATTGGTCAATGAAAAAAACAAGGAAGAAATTTTGATAAAATAAGCTTATTAGGCACTAACTGCAAATAACTTGTGGATCTTATTAATAAAACTAAATTGATTTTCATACAAATGAAAGTTAACAAATCAAGCTTTTACATGAATTATTGAAGTCTGAAGATAAATGAGATGTGCTTTCTGTCTCTTTATTTTCTCCTTTTTGCCTCAGAGCATGAACTACTTAGTCAGGAGATGGTTTATGAAGGGAAGTCTCTTATGGCAAGTTATTTCGTAATTGTTCAGTTCCAGGAATTTTTCACCTTTTGATGAAATGGCTGATATTAGCAGTTGTTCTTCATATTGGCTAACTGGAATATTCTATTATTACAAATTGTATAGGGGTATACAAATTTATGCAAGTGCTATTTTTCATGTGCTAGTTAATTTACATATATTTTACGTTTAATTAACATATATAATATTTTTTCTGTAGCTCTAATAGAAATGGGGCTTTGATCCATCCGAGTCCTTCAGCAGATGCTTAACCTAAAGCACATAAATAATCCCATTGTTTTCAGTGTCTTTAATCTGTGCCCTTAAGTGCTTTGTTGGATTGTGGCCTAGTATAATTATATGTTTGCAATAACAGTTGCTTATTAAAAGCAGTTGTTAGATCTCAAAAATAATATAAAAGAAATAACATGAAAAAATCTGTATCAAACAGTATTGCAAAATACATAAAAATTGTTTCGGAATCCTTATTTGCTTGTCATCGTCCATCACATCATTGCAGATTTTGCTTTTTGAAACGCTCCTTTAATTTATGAGGTCAAGACCAAGGCGTGTTAAGTAAGATCCCACAGATATTTATGTAAAAATTCAGGAAATTTTTATAAAGTTTTATTTGTTATCAATACTGAATTCTATAACAAAGGTGAGGTTTTATTAAATGGTTTTCTTACATATCGTTCTAAAGCACTTAGAAGGACAATCACTAGCTGTTAGTTCCTACATTAGGACTAGTCCTCCTGGGACTTGCTTCTCTCTTTAGTAAGAACGACTGAGTAAAAGTAGTGTTCATATGTTAGAAATACTGGTCTCTGTTTCCAGCGTTTCATCTTTGTATGTAGTTAGTGCCTTTCACATTTCCTCGCTCTTTCTGTGCCTGGATCTGTTCTGTAATGTTCCATACTGTGTCAAGCCCGTTTTATTGCCTTTAACCCAAAGCAAAGATTACAGACCTAAGGGTTAAATATTGTATTATACTGTGATAAAATATTCCGATGGGATGTGGGTGATGTTGTCCGCCTGACTGCCACCCGAGCTGCATTTCACAGGTACTTGCTATGAGAGTGCCTAGATTTCTAGATTATAAATCCTCTGAAATTTGGGTTAATATTAACAGAGATACATGAGGCTTCCGCTGACAAGTTTAAGAAACCACTTGCATGGGTAAAACGCTGGTCTTACCATGCAGTGCTTGTGCCTGCAGCTGTACTGGTATCATCTCCCCTCTCCATAAATTAATTTACTGCTTCCCTGATCTACGGGGTCCTCTGAAATATTTGTTCAGTTTATTTTTCCATAGAAGCTCAAGAAAGACCACAATAGTAGTAATTTAAAGGCAATTTTCCTTGGCCTTTTCTGTTTCTGAGTCAGAGCTTATGTATATTTTACAATGAATTGTCCCTTCAACTCTTCCAGCACAAGCACCTTCCCTGGACTGCCAGCCAAATTTTTTGAGTGCATTTTCAACTAATGGGAGTGTGAGTAAATGAGCGCAAGTATACAACGGCATTTAAAGGGTAAAAGAAATGTGAAATGGTCTGTAAATATCACTGTTGTCTGTGAGAAAAAGGAGGGCATGGCTATCCTAAGTTAGAATATCCAGCAGTATTTAGCGAATATAATACTTACCCGAATAAATTCAAAGTAAATTTATTTCTTTACATATTTCTTTACATATAATGGAGTTTCTCCTGTGGGTGCAATGGGGCATATGCATACTCTGAGTTGTTCCTTTGCAGAGGAGCATATAGCCCGGAGTGCTGCTCTGTGATTTCATGTACATATTGTAGGATGCATCACACAGAGCTCCCAACTAGATGGCCTTGGCTGAAGATGCTGCGTAGAGCTATGTGAAGTAGCACCGTTTGGGAAAGGTGAAAATGCAGCAAAAGATCGCAGGAAAACCGGAATCCTTCTGGTTGAAGTGGCAGAGTAGTCTCCTCCCCACCCACTTGGGAAGTAACAATTTCCCCCCAGAAATTAGTTCATTAGTGTGTATTGCTATTCATGCAGGAAGGTGTGTGATGTCCTGCAGCTGTATGTATTTGAGTAGAAAATGTCACCTCGTATCAGATTTGCAATACTCCCAGCCCGTGCTGGCCCAGGGCATATAATCTCTTGAGATCTCCCGTAATGCACAGTGACTGCATCACTACAGCTGAATCAAAACTTCACCGTGTTCAAGGAGAGCATAACGGTTGCCACCTTACGCAGCTCAGATAAATGACAAGTTTGGGGAAGGTCACAGCTCAGTATGTAAAGTCTTCCACATCTCACAAGAAAAAGAAAAATCCCACATCCTGCTTGGCGCCTCTCCCCCCATCTCTTTGCTTACACAGGTGGAAATGTTGAGATGAAATAAGCACTCGGCAGAGTGAGTGTGAGCATGCGGCTGTTGTATTTTGATGCGGTTCTTAAATTGCCCTTCATTGTCAGAAGCTGTTAGGCTGAGGAGTGAAATATGCTCCATGAATGGTGGTAGGAATTGATAATGATCTTTAATTCTCTACAGGGACACATGGAGGTGGGGCGTTTGCCCGTGTGTCGGTCAGAGCTGACGCAGAGGGAATAGGGGTGAGGGCCACCCGCGATGCTGGAGTGCGTAGGGGGCGAAATGGGTTGATGTCGTTCCCTTTCTTGGCAGCCCCTGCGCGCAGGGAGTGCCGTGGGTAGGTTGGGGGGCAGCTGGGTGGGAGCTCTTTGCTGGGGCTCCCACCCTGCTTCAGCCCCATTGCAAGGGGAGCCTTCGGGTTGTACAGAGGAAGGGCTGCATGCACAAAGGTGGGAGCATCCCTGATTTCTTTAGCAGGTCTGATCAGCCCTTTGCCATCCCAAGCCCGCTAAGAAAGCAGCCTTCTCACCCTGGGAAAAGGCAGAAGGGTGAGGGAGGTATGTGCTGAAGCTGGGTGGGATGATCAGACCTGTGGGCAATCTGCACTAGGAATTGCTCTCAGCCACAGTTAAATGCATTTGCAATGACACAAGGAAGTTTTTGCAGTCACCAACCCTCCAGTTGAAGCAAGACTGAAAAATGTAACACACCATGCCCTAATCCACTTAATATGGTCTCTGTCCATAGCTACCCACTTTCCGTCTTACAGTAAAGCTGTTCGGTTTCTCCATGTCCAAGCAGAAGAGAAAGATTAAGTACGCCGCTGCGCTGCGTAGTTTCTGGCAGAACTTCTTTTCTGCTACACGGACTGTAGGATGCGCTTTGTTTTATTTTCTCCCTTTCTTTTGAAAGGTACAAAGTACAATGACAGGAGCTATCATATTCAATTGGACATGCTTTCTACAGATTTGTTAAGGATTTACTCTACACATTTGTAGCATTTAGTTGCCATGGCAATGACCTCGGTGCAAGAGGGAACAGCCTTTAGGTTGGACCTCAGATTTTCCTTTCATTTCCATTTAATTTGATTTGACTGCGAAATGTCACTTCCATTGCATTGATTAAGCTTCATTGCGGCCACCAGCTCTGTTAGAAAAGTTAAAGGGCAGGCCAGTGGCTGTCATTTTTCTTCCCCCGCCCTTTTCTGATATCAATACAGATGGGTTTTTTTTCAGAGGAAGGATAAGGTTTTACCCCATGGTGTTCCACAGTAAAAGCAAAACTAATGCAGCAACAGTTTGAAGCTGTGCTAACCTGCAGCTCCCTCATATGATTTTGTAGCGCTTTAAAAAATAGGAATTTGTTTCTCTTTTTCTTCCTAACATATGCTCCCTCCAGATAAATAAAAGTGAATATACCCTCCAACACTGGCAACCATATTGGAAGGAGGACGGCCGCCCCTTTTTCAAAATCTGTGTTGTCCCCAGGGTGTATAATAACTGCCTGCCGGCTTCCGTGAGGCTGGTAATTACTGCGTAAGGACGGGCTCCTTCTAGCTCGTTTGGTATTTGCTGACTATGCAACAAGTGTAAAATAGAGAATGGCAGCGCATTGGGATGGGAGGCTCCAAAGAAGACAGGCAAAAGCAAGGATTGCCTAAGCAGTTTTATTAATGGCAAACAAAATAAAAACACGACTGCGGTATTCTTCAGTAATAGTCAAAAGCATTCTACTTTTGAAAGTGATACTGCCCATCTGCGGAATACAAAGGTACAAAAATTGTGCTGTATTTATAAAGACTTCCCCCTCTTGGTGCCCTAAAGACCTCTGCTTTGTACTGTGTGGGCTGTCAAGGACTTAGATAGATTAGGTCTGTTCATTTAGGTGTTGCAGAACCTAGGATACCTCTTTTGTCTACATCTCTGTAATAGCAGGCACACAAGCCTTAACGGCAAGCTGGCTTTTTGCTGTAAGCCAGGTTTTCTGCCAACTGCTTCAACATCAGCTAAAATATCATCTTGAAATTTGCATATTGTATGATAACTGAAGTTAAGATTTCTTCTGCGTAGTTTGGTCAACACTTAAGGTAAGAGTCTTACAGTTACATTTGGGTTTTTTTTTTAATATATCAGATGTTCATTTTGAAAACATTGAGAAACTTTGTTTTGATCTTACTAGTGCTGAAAATAATTGTCATTTGATTTCTAAGTTTGTTTAGTTGGATGGAAATTAAAAAATGAATAAACCAGAAATAATAAAACAGCTTGGTATGAACGGAAGGACATAAGGAAGGCTCATGAAAGCAGGCATGTGACTATGAGCAAGTGGGTTGGTGAGGCAGAGGGCTGGAAAGGTCAAGGAAGAGAAAATGTTAGTCCAGCCACAGGGTAAATGATGCAAGGAAAAACTGAAAACCCAAAGTACTACATACGGCTTGAAAGACTTTGCAGCTGAGGGGCTGCTTTTCTTTCCTGAGTGAACTGAGCTTCAAATTAAGCCTCTTTCTTTTTGGAAAGGAGGACTGAACTAGTGTGAAGAAAACTCCAGTTCTGGAGCCTGAATATTGGCTGGCGTGGAGAAGTAACTCGCACCTATGTGAGAAAGGGGGACTGTATTTCATTTCTTTTTATTTCTGCTCTCTTCTCTATGACACACAGCATCTAATATCAGCACCACCCTCTCACAGAGACATCTTCCCACCGCTGGTGGTCGGGGCCAGGCGCGGAAGGGTGCAAATGCTTGGGGATGCACATCTTTACTTCCACAGCATGGTTCGCAGGTGGAGAGCGCTTGAACTGGAGAAGGGGCTTCAGAGGGAAAATACTTTCTCACGTGTCCCTGTGTATCACGGAAGAGGGGTACGACTTGACCTGGCAGCCTTGAAGCTCAGACCATTGGCAGTTCAGGTGAAGGAGCAAGCCACCTGGCTGTGAGCTGTAGCTCCGTTATCTGAGTTTTACCCTGCCGGTGGGCTGACCGCCAGAGCGGGGACACAGCCTGCACGGTGGGTGCATCACCCACTCGCCCTTCCTGCGAGCACCGGCTATGCTGGCTCCCTTTCCTGTTTGCCTCCAAAAAGTTAAGTAATAACTGGGGGGAGAAAGAAGGAAAGGAGGGAGAGAAGGAAGCACCTTCCTATGTCAAAGAGTAAGATGAAAAAAATAACTTAAAGCTGGAATAACTCGGAGCGGTCCAGCTGGTGGCCTGTGGGATGATGCTGTCTGACCTGCTTGCTTTTCTGCTGTGGCCTTGCCTTGGGACTGGGGGTGAAGGGGAAACTTTGGATGTGAAATCCAGCAGCTGTTGAATACTTTTGCTTAGCCATGCAAATTGTCACTGTGCCCATGGAGGGGGAGGAGGAGTTTGGCATTGCTTGAGCCCGGACACTGGCCCATGGAGGTGCCCCAAAAATCAGGATCCTGCTCACAGCTTTCGAAGTACTCTATTGTCTTGGCCTGGGTTTGTGAAAGAAAATGTTAGCTCTTAATTGTGTGTGTGTGTGTGTGCGTTTCTGACAACGTATTACTATCACTTTTTCTGCTTTCCATTGTTTGGAAAGGACACCAGTTTTAGAGGAAGTTGATCAGTTCTCCTTTTGAACAGAATAATGTTAATATTCTCAGAGTATAAATGCAGATGCTGTGGACTTCCACGGAAGGTGAGTTCTTCTGCAGTAATGTTTTGAAAGCTCCAAAACTCAAAATTACTTAAACTCTGAGTCAGTATTTGGAGATAAAGAAAGTGTGGGACCGTGGATAAAACATCAGATTAAGAGAAAAGACTTGACTTCTCTGTGCACTTTAGATTTTAGTTCTTTAATATGGATCATGGTATTTGGTTTCCTATGCAAAAGCAATCTGAGGCCCTTAGAGGTTTGTAAATGATTGATGTTGGTATTGCTAATTTTTGTTATGATTTATGAAGTGGTTCTTTTTAGGAAAATAGTGTTTAAGACTAAATAAGGAATTTGGTGCTTGTTCTTCTTGGCAGTTCTGCCATGTGGTAGGAATACCAGCTTTCTGAACTCTCAGCCACACCCTGTGACAGAGACGGGAGAACAACAAATAGCTTCCTTCAGATGTCTCCTGTGTCAACCTCTCAGTTATAAACACTGTATAAAAAACCTGAAGCAGGTGCAGAAAGTTAAAAGCCAAATTCTGAAAATCCCATTTTATACAGTATCCCAAATCTTTGCTCAAAAATGAGACGAAACGGATTTATTTGGGTAATTCCTTAGGGCTTTTTTTCTTTTTGGGTGCAAAACCAATTGCCCCTTCTGTCACCAAAAGCTTGTCTGTGACTCATGGTCTGAGCAATTGAGATGCTCTTCTGTGGAGGAGCTTCTGCATCTCCTTGCTGAGGCAGGTGTGGAGGGGCTCACCACCTAGCATAGAGCAATTCCCATCTCCCTTGGATGCTGCTCCTGGCAGCAGGGGAGTTGAATTGACACATCCTTTTCTACCTCAAACCCACATCATTTTATTTTGAGTACTTATGTTATACCATCAGTGAAAGGCACTATCTCACCCAGGTAAACCAAATTTGCCCTATTTAATCAGTGAAGGGAGTCGCTGTTTAATTCCTTTGCACAAAGTGAGCAGGATTCAGCAGCTCCAGCTCCGACACATTTTTTTTTTCTCTTCTCAGCAGGAGCTGAGTATTGGCGTTTCTCCCACAGCATCATTCCTTGTTGTTTTCTCTCAAGCAAAAACAACAAAAAAGGAAGATTAGAAGGAAGAAGGAGACAGATTTGAAAGAGGATGGTTAGCTCCAAGGTCTGATGGGACCTCCTTGAAAGTGTTCACAACCCTGTGTCACCCATGCCAAAGTCATACTGCAGTTTTCAGAACCTTTTATAATCTTCAACATATAAATGTTGTCTTTATCTTTTCCTTTTTCTGTTTGCTGTTTGAAACAGAAACAGTTCATAGTAGATTTTGTCTATTTACCTCTCCTTTTTAGAATTTAATAATTACTTCGTGATACTCGTGTTTGTGTCATGGTACGCTATTAATATCTTTGTTTTGCATTAGCCTTCTCAAAGCATTTGTTATGGAGGCATAAAAGGAGAGGAGTCTCCCCTAGTTTTAAGCTGAATTACCAATTTGAATGTCAGTCCAGGTTCACAAAAATTTCCGAAATAGGTGAGAGTTATAAATAAAACTGAATGTGCTACTGTTTTGGGGGAAAGCTGTGGAACTCAGTTTTTTCTTCCAGCTCAGCCCCAGAATAGATACATGCTGTTAGTTTTTCACTTTGAGCTTTTAGATTCCAGCAGACCTCAAACTTAGCAAAAAGATAAGAAGAATTTTATGAACTGAAGAGTGAGTTTCATGCAGATATGAATCAGCACCGATATCTTGGCTACCGTCATCATGTGATTATGCTGTCATTGCAGCATAGATGATAAATTTGGGAATCTTAAACTGAACACACTTGTCCACTGTGCCTGTGAGGCAAAGCAGGGAAAAGAAAATTTTTCAAATGCCAGAAATAGTATTTTTAGAGAAAAAATATTTTACCTGTAGTCTCTTAATTCAGCCTGTAAGCTCCATTCAGATTTTGAGATGCAGGAGGACTTACTGGGGTTTTTGGGCGCCAAGCCAATATAAATATTAAAAATAAGAGGAAATCGTAGAGCTGTTTTCTTATTGTTAATAACATAATGCATCTTTTGTTGGGTTTCCTCTCTGCAGGACTCTCCCTGCTGCAGTAGGGCTGTTTACCTCTGCCTCCTCTTACAGTTCTGAAGGCCCTGTTCTGCAGAGCTGCTTCCACAAACTGTACTAAAGGCTGCAAATTCTTGCAGAGAATTGGACTGATTTGACTGACCAAGTAAACTTAATTCCCAGTGACAACAGCAAAAATAATTCAAGCATTTAGAGAGATGAGATTTGGGGGAGTTTGTAGTGTTAGTCTGTAATAAGTATTTAATGTCTGAAGGCTTCCAGTTCATGTTTATAAAGAACCCGTTTCACTTTGCCCCCATTTTGAAGCACTTATTTTCCTCTCTGCTTGCAAAGATCTAAAAAAGATCTCAAGTCTTTGTACTTGAGATTGCTTTTGTTCAGAGTTGTCCAGTGTTTTCTCTCCTTTCATGTTTTTTGTACTGTTTGCTTTGCTGTGTGTGAACACGCAGCCTGGGCTGTGTGCACATCGTGGTTTTTAATGTAAAATTCTGGTGGGTGAAATTGTGCATATCTCCTCCTCTTTTGCCCTTTCTTTTTACTACGTGAAGGAACCAGCAAAAGGGAAAATGCTGTTACTGAACATATAAATAAATCATAGAGTGGTAGTTTCATAATCAGTTTAGCAGATTTTATTCTAGTTGATCTATAATATTGCATGTCTGTATGTGAAAACAAAGAGAAAGTAAAAACAAAATTATATTTATCATCAATTTTGTTAATTACGAGAAACTAGTTCACAAACGCACAGGAGTACTATCTTCAGCAAATCCTTTGTCTTCTTGTTTGTTTAATAAATTAGATGGATGTACCAAATAGCATGCTGCTGGGGCAACATTAATTTTATTATAGAATAAAAAGTAGAACTATCAGTCTCTGTTTCTGGCATGTTTGTAAGCTATCTGACCTATTTTCTTCTCCCGCCCCCTTCACAGTGCTTACCAAATTCCTCTCTCCTATGCCTAACATAAAACTGTCTTACAATTAAACTAGCTGAAAGTCAGCCCTGGAGACATTACCCAGTATCCTGGCAAATAGAGAAGATATATTGTTTTATATATTTGTGCAACAGGGAGAGACAGCTTCATCACTTTAAGCAAGGGAATAATCTGTTTACACTAGAGGAATAGGCTCACTTGGTTTTCTTCCCTTCAGTTGTGGAGATATTTTCAGGGCGCAATATTTACCTCATTTTTACCAATAGAAATATCTGGATGGTTTGTCTTAAATTTATTACATTTTAAGAGAAGAGTAAGCTAGGAGACTACAGTTCCCAGAGTCCTCAAGAAGTGTATAATGCCTAATCTGGACTTTTAAAATTGAAGCACTGTGTACGCAATTAGTTTTTTGCCATTGGTTGTCTTCAGGAGTTGGAAGTATCTGGACTGTTTTTAAATGACGTTCCTTGCAAAAAACCCAAACCAAGCAGAAAAGATCTACCACTTAGTATTGTGTTGTCACTGAAGATGAAAAGCAGGCCTTTAGGATCGAAAAAAATGTTTAATTAACAGTATAGTCATTCCAGGTCTTCAAAAATCATGACTCTGATGTAAAAAGTCTGTCCTGACTCAAAGATCTGAGACACATTGAAAGTCAGGAGTCTTCTTTCCTCTGAACAACTCTCTTTCCTGCTTTTTTTTTTTGGGGCAGTTGGTGATGACTTTCAGGTTTTGGTACATTGAAAGAGGTATACATTATTTGAAGTTTTACGTGTGAAAATGAAAACTACCAATTAATATAGCACTTAATATAACACAACTTGGAATTTCTGGTATGACCTTGACCTGTTATTTTTCAGTAAGGGGCATGTCTGCAGGGAAGGGCATGGTCAGACTAGTTTGGAAGTCAGGAAACTAAGTTAATGTATCCCAGCACTGCAGGCGGACAGAGCATCATGCTAAGGTGGCTGTACGGACCAGAACGGATTCCAGTCGGACAGGTCAGAGTGCAAGTAAATGTCTCTGCCTGCACCTTGAACTGCACGGGCATTTGTATAGTGTTCAGCTTGGCCCGACGGACTGCATACTTGGCTGGAAGAAAAGAAGTGTCTCAGTAGCCGAGTTAGAAACGCAGCCCCATGTGGCATGATACCCAGTTCAATGCCTTAACCAGTAGACTGTGCTGTTTCCTCATTTCAGTTGTCATCAACCCCTATTTCTCTATTTTGTCCAGAGTTTTGAGCCTTTTGTCATGCATGAGCAAGGCCAGTGTGAAATACTTGGGTACTGAGGAATGTAAGCTCTCAGGGATGATTATGTTTTATTATTGGACACAATTATAACAATATTTTTCCATGTCCTCTATAATTTTCCCATTGAAAGCATATTGTAAACTTCATCTTATTAATAGTCAATAATGCATGTATAGTGGATTTTTAATGGTAGTGGAGGGAACTGCCATTTGAGAAACCTCACAATGTGTTGAGATCCTAAAATACAACATTGTCTCTTTCTCCACCATCCTTTTGGTTCATACATTCTTTCAAGATGTGCCAAAACAAGTCTTAATCTCTGTCTTCAAGCTACTGTATTGTAGTGTGTGTTTCAGCCTAGCTAAGCTATCTGGGATGAATTTTTATTACAGTGCGAGGTACTATTATTGTTCATGTACAATAATAGAGAAAATACTGATTTTTCATTTGTATTCTTTGAGCTTTGTATATACCCCAGAGGTAGATAAAGAGTTTATGAAGAAAGGTTATATTTAAGAGAAATGGGTATCAGTGCTATGAGATTATACCCATGACAGATGGTTGTAACTAAAGCTTCATCTTGGTGCTGAAAAGCTGAATGAAACAGTATTCAGATTTTGAAGTAATGTTGGCTTCATTTCAATGGGACTTTTGCCTGAGTACGAACAGACTAAAAACTCACTAATGACTCTAATTTTTTGTGTCAGCTTTGAGTAGATTTAAAAAATTGAATTTTCTTCTTTCTTATTTTGGATTGATAACATTCCAGCAGAAAACATGGAGGGGTTGTTTGTTTGTTTGTTTGTTTAAGGAAATGTGCGCAATCTTATGCCTTTGTTCACTAGTATGACAAGATATAAACAACATTATTTTATTCGCACTGAAAAGCAAAACGTCTTACTGGGAATCATGAAAGAGTTGTTAAAGTAGTTTCTTTCGCTCTTAGTTTCAGAGTTGGTTGTGAACCTCAAAATTTCTTGAGGTTCAGTCTGAATAGTTACGTAAAAGTTCAGATGCTAACCTTAAGCAAATCCAAATATCCTGAGGCTGGAAATCTCTACAAGAACATATTTCCCCTTGACTTGTCTAATACAATGAGTTCAGCGAGGCTACACCCTGGGGAGTTTTGGCCCGCCATGTAGTGTGTATGCTTTTAGTGCTTACACTCAGCCATGAGGGTATTTTTAATTTCATCTTGAGAAACTAAACTGAGGGACTTCACAAATGAAACCATCAGGAAGACAAGGTTAATTCTGGCCGCTGTTTGTGGGAGTATGGTGCCTTCAAATACCAACACGGGTTTTTTTCGGTGGTGGCATTTGGAAGAATAAATGAAGTGTGACTCCCGGCATCTCTTTAGTTGCCCTGAAAATGGAATGTCAAACAGCATATAATCATCTTCCTTGTTTAAAGAAAGAGGAGCAAGTGAGAGACCTAGTTTTCTATTTGTGTCAGTTTTTGGATGTCTTAATATTCTATCTTGTCTAATTTTCCAGAGAGTGATAATAGAGTTCCTGTCAAATTAGAGGTTACAGACTTTTTAACCTATGTCACAAAAAAACCCCTACATTACTTGTTATTACCATGAATATAATCCAAATAAAAATTTAGTTTTTAATGCTGTTATGCTGAAGGTTCCATTCCAAGCATATAATTTTATTCATTATAAATATTAAAAATATTCAGCCTGATATTAGCCTGCTTGCTCCCCCATTGCTTCAAAAAAAGGCTGAATCTGATGTGGAGCAAATGTGTCGCTGCTTGGTCTGGGGAGCAGAAGTTTGGCCTCAGCCCCCTGCACCGTCAGGACTGAGCAGGCATTGCCGCTGCGCAGCAAAGTGCAGTTCTCGGGTTTTACTGATGTAGCAGAGAGACTATTTTCAGACAGGTCAGCCTGACATAACCATCTTCTAGGAGGGAGTGGAGATGAGCCGGGAGGGTAAATTAAAGGAAGTATACGTGCCCCGCGTTGGGGCTTTGCTACAAGAGGAGCCCGATGTGGCAACGCTAGATATAGAGCTATCATCGTGCTAAGGTGGCGTGTTCCTTTTAGCGCTGAAGGAGCTGCTGTTGAAGCACACTGAATTGCAGAGAGTGGTGCAAAGGCTAAAGTTTCTTTAAAATTAAAAAGCCCCAGGCCTCTTCAATGTAAGTAGAGCTGTGGCAAGTATGACCTACTGTTTGGTCAAGTTTTATTCTCATTTACATGCATTCCAACCAATTTAGACCTCCCGTAAAACGGTCCTACTTTCAAGGTTATAACAAATGAGTAATGAATAGAAGTATCTCGTTATTACATATTTTTGGTTCAAAATCCAAATTCCCCGGGACTTCTGCACCGACATCTGTAGTGCCCAGTGTTCAGAGAGATGCAAATCCAAGGCTGTGTTTTTTGGTTTTGTTTTAAATCAGGTGAGTGTCACATGCTTTGGTTTTGTAATGAGAGTTTTTGTACTGTCCTAATTAATACAGTGCGCCTGTCCTGGACCTTTGAAGTAAGTGGGAGTTCTGCCACCACTTTAAATAGGAGAAGGATTTGAGCCAATTTGAACAGAAGTTTTCACTTATCTTAGTGCCTAATCTTCTTTTTAAAGGGATGTGGGAGTATCAGCACCTCCTACGTAACGCTCAGCAGTGTGCAGAAGTAGACTAGTCTGGTCACTTATGGAGGCCCATTTAAAACCAGTAGGATTACTCAGGTGAGTGACAAGGCATTCAGAACAGATTTTAGGGAAGTTAATTCAGGGTGCAGAATGACATTTAACCCATCTGTGTGAATATTACCAGTTGAAGCAGGCCACAAAATCATTTAGAAATTGTAAGATAAAAAAAACCCAAACCCCTCTATATTTTTCTTGCTTTTGAGTTGTCAGGGTTCACACTTTCAAGGGTGGGTTTTTTTAAGCATCAGAGCTAGTAGCTTCCTTTCTTTGTTAAATTGGAGCTGATATTCTCCAATAAGCAGAGCAGATCTTTAAGAGAAATGCCTGTTATGAATCTCATGATAAATCACAATATTTGACAACACTAGGTCTGTGTAAATACTTATGTATCTTTGCAGTGCTTTGTCCCTGGAGAAGCACGGTTGTCTAGACCTCTTCTACTGTCTCCCTGAATTGCAATGTATAGCTCCAGAGTGGCTGACCAAGTATGCCTGATTTATCAGGAAACTGGCAGACTCTGACTGTTGTCTTAGGAGGGTATTGCAAAAACTAAGGCAAATTTACTGTAAGGTTTCTGCACTTCATGTATCTGTAAATTGCAGAAGGTGGAAAACTGATGTTCCCTTCATACCGTGTCTCTTTTTCTTCACTTAGTGCAGGAGTCCATAAATACTGACTTCCTCTAGTCTGCCCCATGGTCTTTTTAGATTAACCCTGATTTTTCCCAAACTGCCAGTAAAATGATGTGTTGGACTTTGTGTACTACATGGATGTCTTTTCAATCTCCATACAACATTGACCTAACTAAAGCCTTGCGGACAGCAGCATTAAAAACTTGGTATATTGTATTAGCTTTATGGAAAGACTTTTTGTCCGCCATTCCAAATGGCATGTTACATCAGATAATTGACAAAGTTGTATTCATTTTTAATGTAAAGGGAGTCTCTTTCCCTTAGATGTTCATTTTCAGACTGGTAAGAATGAAGTAGCCATGACTGTGGGTACTGCTGTATGAGGACAGAACTAGGAAAAAAACCCATTTCCTCTGGTGCATCTCTGGCTGCCACTTAAAATAGGTCTGCATTTTAAAAAATGACAATATAGCTTTATTTATGTGTTTTTAAATAAAATTTAAAAGATTATTTTATACATGCTTTGAAGCAAGTACAGTGAGATTTTTTTGCCTAAAGTTTTTTTTTTGCTCTGTTGCATGGAGGCCAGCTGGTTTGGTAGCTTCAGTGACCTCACATTCCCTAAATGTACTCATAAATCAAGCCAAGGCCATGCATTAAAAGCGCAGCTCTGACATTAATTCAAAGGAGGGAAAGTTTGATACATTGTAGGAGAAGTACATAGCTAGACACCTAAGGCCATGTTTTTAGTTCTTACTCACATTTAGCAAACAGGTATCATGCTGAGAGTCTCACAGAAGACATGGAAGTCAACTGGACCTTGTATTACTTAAGGTGAATACAGGTTGAAAAAGCATGCCTTGAAGAACCAATAACTATTTTAAGTAGTGCAAACAAGCTAATAAAAAAAAAAAAAGACGATAGAGAGAGGATTCTTTAAGACTTCAATTCTTGAAAGTGTCATTCTTGTGAATGTCTCTAATAAAGGAAGTTTGGCAACATGTTCAATGAGATTGCCACAATGGAACATTTTGGTGTGATTTAGTGAAAAGGATGTAAAGCATCAGGTTTTTATTAATAGGTTAGCGTGTCATTATATTTTTGGAAGGTAGTGATGTTTCTGGTCTCTGCAAATATTTCATTCTGAGAACCCAAGAAATGATGAGCAAAACTGGTTTGATTTTAGAAGCACAAAGACAATGATGATTAGAACCCTGAAAGTAGAAGACTACTTTTTTTAATTCCTCTGCTTTTTAAGACTTCTTGGGTCCCTAGGAGGTTAACAGTGGTTAATTTCACATCAACTTTAAATATTGTAACTTAATGTTATTTACAAAAAGAGCTCGATACAAAAACTG
Organism: Fregata magnificens; assembly: GCA_013389945.1. NCBI lineage: Eukaryota > Metazoa > Chordata > Aves > Suliformes > Fregatidae > Fregata > Fregata magnificens. The sequence goes on from WAAD01013723.1 coordinate 74,905, forward strand.
AAACAAACTAAAAAATAATATTTCTAGGACTTAAAGGCATTGTATTGCTGTCTGCATATCAGTACATTTGCTGAGTGATCCCTGCTAGCACACAGGCACTCATCTTTTGACTTGGTATGAGTGAAGGCAGACTCAGGCTTAGCACCACCACGGCTGCAAAGACTCTGTGGTGGGTTGTGTGTGACTTCTGTTAGGGAGCACAAAATAAGAACATGTAGAGACAGCTCTGGACCAGAAGCATCTCTTCATCAATTAGGATGGTGTAGATAGATTTGGTCTAACTTGGGAGAGAGGGAAGGACTGCATGAATTCTTGATGTTCCTACTGGCCACAGTAGCTAGGATTTGGTGATGGGTGAATGTGTTTTGGTACATGGCCCCATCAGCTCATACACGATGCCGTACAGTCATTGCTGAATGCTCCCGGTGATGCTCCCTGTCCCATTTGCACTGTGCAGTATCCAGCTATATCTTGAGTTTTTGCACAGTGCTCACACCATGACGATCTCTAAGATTTTACTGTTGTTTATATCTACCTTCAAGCTATAAGGTATTAGAACAGTATTTGTCTAGGGCATTAGAACACTTTTAAGGTATTAGAACATTATTTAACCATAAAGTTGTTATGTGGATGCCTATCCACAGGGACTAACTAGAAGGTAATAACAGCAAAGTAGCACTGAAATCTGGTTGTAGTAACTTCAGGTCAATTCTGACTTACGTTAAGTTGAAAGGGTATATATGAGGACCTTAACTGAGTATCAGTAGCAGGAGTCCACAAGAATATCGATAAATCATATTATTCTGCGAGTGGATCCAAAGCAATTGCCTCTTAAAGCTGAAATACTTCTACTTTAAAGAGTTACTGAAGCATTTTTAATGGCAAGTCCAAATGAAATGTTAAAATTTGGGAATATTTGAGTGGGATTTGGCTGGCAAAATTGAAGCACTTGCAGTTCAAAATAAAACACTGTATTTTAAACCCTCTGATTAAAGAGATAAAGTATATGGGAATGCTGTTCATGAACAGGGGTTATTCAGAAAGGCTAACTTAAGGCTGGCTTTCATCTGTTCCTCTCTCAGTGGGGAAGGATGTGGGTAGAAGGTGGTTCAGAGACAGTGTTTGGCTTAGGTGCTCTGAATTATTCCTTGAATAAGCTTTTATCTCTTTACTAGTTATGAGTAACCAAAGAAGATTAGCTTCCTGGTGCCTGAAGTAACCTTTTTGAATATACTCCTCATTATTGTTGATTCCTGACTGATTTCTCCACAAGAATAGAAGTTTCCACCTCTTGCAGTTAAAAACACAGTAACAACAAAATGGAAGTCTTCCTACTTAAAATATTGTTTGGCCTGTATCAAGATGTTATCCTTTTTCTGTACTTACTAAACACTCTCAACACTGTCCTTATCAAATGTCTTTTATACAGTCAATCTCCAAGTAATTGTTTCATATACAAAACAGAACATAGCTAAGTGTACTCTAAACAGTTGTATATGTTATCTGTTCCTTCAACAGATAGGATAAACCCTGCAACGGGGTTTGCATGGATAGGTAAAACATCCTTTCAAATGGATAATAAGTTGGAAGATAAAACATACCAGAAAAAAAAAAAAAAGACAAATTATTAACACTAACATTTAAATACATTATTGTTGAGAAAATTAGTTTTATAGTACAGATGCTGAGCCAAATAATTCTTCAACATAGTGTCACTGTATGAATAAAGATACTGTGATAGGAACCATATCGTGGAGTAAGACCTGACTGCGACTATCCCAAAAGTTTACTGTGTTAGACCACTCCACACTACAGCGGGGAAACTGGTTTAAAATATCTAGCCCCAGATGTTTCTTTCTGCCTTAGCACCTCAATTATTTGCACTCTAATTTGTGCCGTTGCAGCTGCTTGTGAGTCCATGTAAACTGCAGCCAGGAGCAGTCTTCATAGAGTGGCTTCACCACCAAAATATTACATGGTGTAAAACTTTAACATATCTTGAAGATTAAAAAAAACCAGGATAGGGATAAGGAGATAGAGGGAATGCATAAAGAAAAATTATAGTAGTCAGCATTGGTTACACCTGTCCTAGCATTTTGGTTTGGAGCACAAGTGTGGTTTTGAAGCAAATCTCCCTGGTCGTTTTTACTTAGCATATGTCAGCTTCGTTTGAAGAATGGTTTTGGTTTGTGTTGAACTAGATTCCTCTGGAGGAAAATAAAGCAGACGCTCTTTCCAGAAACACACCACTGGTGCTCTGAGCACTGATGGAAATACAAGGATCTAAACCAATGGTTGGTCCCTTGAAACAAATGTGAACTACACACAAGATTCAGTACAGAGGATGAGGCTGAATCTAGTCGATAGTAAACCTGAGCCCCAGATAATATAAATGTAGGTGTCCCAGTATCAACTTTTACGATCTACTGCTCTGCCTCTATTGCACCAAATTGCTTGCTAATGTAGACATACTATAATAAGCAGATATCTTAATACACCAGCTGCCCAGCAGTCAAGATATCCTTTGTAGACATCAAGGCAAGGAAGGAGCCTTGACAAAAGATTTGCAGGAGGACGGTGAGGTAGCCTTAATTAATATAATTTAGTTAATTCACCTTGATAGCATGCTTGAGAGGAAAATACTATCACCCCATTAGACATGAAGGGAACTGGTCTAAGAGGTGGTATGGCTTAACCAATTTGACATAGCCAGTCTGGAATTAGAGCTAGGAGTTCTGAGTGCCCAGCTCTCTACTTATTCTTTGTTTTCTTACTACCTTTCCTAAATGCTGGGCATAGACCTTCTCTATTTATTTGCAACTGAGTTCTTAAATGGATTTTAAAGTAACTATAAATAGATTAGCCATGTCCATGTAAGACATCACTTCTCTCACTTCTTTTAGCCGCTTTCTTCAGAGTTTTTGCTTCTGCCTATGCCCCAATTTTTCACACCTTGTTTAGACTTGTGTTTACTTAACTCTACTGTTTCAAGTTTCCTACCTCCTTAAGACCACAAAGCACTTCAAGAAAGGATTTCCATGTATTATATTTTGTTCTGAAAGCCTTATCTCATACAGACATTTGCCTTTTTTTTCCTATATATATAAAAAAATTGTGTTTCAAAACCATTATATATGCAGCGTTCTGCTTCCATAGCCTAGGTTAAGATCTCTTTCTGAAACGGTAGACAATAAAGCATTTTCCCTAAGAAAAGTTAACAATGTGATAAATACTGATGCAGTGTTTCAACACACTTAATTATTTCTTTTTTCATTGTTTATCATAATTTTGTCAACTTTCCATATCATTTCCCACAATGCTTTGTGCTAGATTTTCTTTGAAAATTCCTTTCCTCTGAACTTACCATGAACTTGTCTGTAAAATATGGCCGTAAAATGCCACCGACAAAACAAAACAAAATCCTCTATTCACTAATAAAAAACCACCCTGTCTCCCTCTCATCCCTCACTAAAAAAAAAAAAAAAAAAAAAANAAGAAGAAGGCAGCATTTGTATAGAAAAGTAATTTTCAATTGCAGGTATGAAGCAGAACATGAGGGCTGAATAGAAAACTGAAATAATCAGTTGTGATGATGTGGTTTAAGCCATGTGCAGTTTGTGCTTCGTTGCATTTGTTCTCACTGTATTGATGGCTATTTAGCGGGTAATGTCAGCAGTGTTGGGATTAGACTTGGTGTGATTGAGGGGGAGGAGGAGGATTGTGTTTCTTGAGATGCTCTGTGGGAGGAGAAGGATTATGCATGTGCTTTATGTAATGAGGAAGAGGCTGGAGAACTTGCATGTCTACGAGGAGGAGGTGGGAGGATTAGCTTTTGATGTAAAGGCGAGGGAACGGCCCTGGTCCTGATCCCTGGAGAAGGAGATCAGAAATACATTGCCCATTTTGTATATTAGAGGAGGGGTTTTTGTTTGGATTTTTTTCCAAGGTGGAAAACATCTGGATTATAGGAGAGGCAGGAAGGCAGGGGGTGCTGTGGAAAGGCTGGATTGTGCCGGTGCGTTAGGTTTACAACAGAGACCTGGGAGAGGGCTGGAGTTGTGACTCGAGCTACCTGGAATACTAATCTCTAAGGATGGGATGTCCTCGTGGTCCTCGAGAGGACCAGGGAGGGGGTAGGGAAGTCCCAAAGTCTCAGTTTAGGTGAGGTTTGGCTCCTGTAGCAATGCCCTCTGATGAGGGGTGGCCAGCCGGTGGTGCAGGGAGAAGAGGTTTCTCCAGGAGCCTCTGCGCACCCTGCCCCTTCCCAGGCCCTGCAGGTAAGGCTGCAGGGCCCTCTGCAGGGCTCAGTAAATGCAATTTGCTGCCCTTTGAGGGGAAGATGGAGAGGGGGGACTGAGGCACCGAGGGATTGAGTGATGGGGATTCAGGAAGGAAGGGTGGTAGGGGTGACCCCCCCTGTGATCTGAGACAAGATCCTGGGCCCCTGCACGCTGTTGTCCGTGCTTTCACCTTATTGGAACAAGGCATGGTGGCATGGTTTTGGGCCAGGTCAAACAGCCTTTACACCAACAGGGCTCAGAGACAGTTTAGGAGTTGCCACAGGCCGGGCATGATTCCTGGTCGGCAGTTTGGGTGTTCAGTATGGGTGCGAGCGGTGGTGTGCTGTTTGGTTTCAAGGCCTGTTTTGTAAAATAATGCTGATGTAGCCCCAGTGGCTGGGCCTGTACTTATAAAAGAGGCAGAACGAGGACAAGGAGTCGACACCAACAGCCCGTGGTTTGCGGTGGTTGTCGGTGTGCACTCTGGCATGGCTGTGGCCCATGGCAGCGGCCACCATCCCAGCCAGTATCTGGGCCCCATTTGGGGGGACAGCAGCAACCAGAGATGTCCCATGAGGCATCATGGGTGAGTCTGTCCTACGTAGGGGGAGGAAGGAGCATCGAGCCATAGGGCTGCAAGCCACGTTGTGCTGAAGAACAGGCCCTGGCCCACGTTTGCCGGTCAAGGTGTAGCCGGTGATGCTGGTACTCAGGCTGCAGATGTCTTCTCCAGCTTCCCTCTGAGAGCCTGTCCCTGCGGGCTGTTGTCCTCCCACCTTGGGGCTCCTGCGGGTTGGGAGAGCTGTTTGGGGGAGCACCAGGGGGTCCCTTGTACCCCTCTGCAGCCTTTGGGCAGGCCTCAAATTCACTATGAAGTGGCAGTGAATGTCCTTCCCCATGCTGATGGCTGCTTCCTTTTCTGACCCTGGGAAATCCAGTCTCAAGCAAACATGAGAAGAGTTATGGGAAGCAGCATGGGGAAACTGGGTAGGATTTTTGGTTTTAACTCTGCCCCTGCTTCACCAACCAACAAAAAGTCTGTCGTTTTGAAGTACAAGTAAGGGCTGAAGCACATCCATGGGACAGACAAATCACGAATTAACACTCCACAGTCAATGAGGACTCTGGCTTTGAAAACTCGGGCAGGAGCTACTTTTTTGAAGTGATGGAGTTACCATGGTTTAGAAGATTTTCAGAGGCAGTTGCAACAGCCTGAGAGCATCCACACAGAAAGTTAAGGCTCAGCTGACACGTGGTAACCCATTACGCTGTGGTAAGTTTGTCTCACCATCATGTCTGCAAATGCTTCATAGATGCATTTATCCTGAACATATTAACATTCATTCTCTGTAATGTTGAGTTTACACTTTGTACAGCTGAGTGAAGAAGGCAAAGATAGTCTGAAAGACTACCCCCAGGAACTAAGTAACAATAAATCAGAGCCTGGATGCTTTTATATTCTCTTTATTTTTGCCAAATGCTACTTAGACTATAATAACACCTAATTATGAAATTCAGCTGTTCCATAGTGCTTTTTACTCACAGATTTCAAAATACTTTATCAAAGAGGTAAGTTACTATTATTCCTATTTTATGGGTGGAGAAATGACAACAGAAGTGGTTAAGATCACCCACCCAAACAAGGATCAAGCTGGAATAATACATGTGTATGTTTTTACTCCGGGTCCAGTATGTTACCCGTTGAATCCTGATACTGTTTTCATAAACGTGAAATTTTGAAGAGTTCTGAGGAAAGGACTAGGTTCGGGATTTGCTGATTGTTCGGGGCATCAGAGCTGAACCTAAAGATCTCCAAGAGTCAGTGTTGACTTGTAGATTCACAGGGGAGGAGATGATTAATAGGCCTAACACCTTGTCAGGTCCTCCCTGTCCTCTCCCCTGCATCTGTAAACATGCCTGCGGGACCATATGCAATGTGTGGTTGAAAGGTTTCTCCCTTTCTTTTGTACTTGGCCCTGCTTTCAGTGTGAGTAGAGGAGAAAAGGGATCTCAGGTTAGGCTCACCCCCACTTCCTGACTTGGTCTAGATTATTTAGAAAATCTCCGCAAGACTCTATACTGGTGTTTGTGGAAGCCAAACAAAGCCCTAAGAGACATACATTATAAAAAGCAGTGTCTTCAGTGCTTTCAAGTATCTGATTTTTGTGTTTGGACCCAAGTTTGGAATTATTTTTATTTTCTGCATAAAACCAGCAATACTTACGGTTGACAAGTTGTGGAAGATACCTATTTAGAGACTGGGAGAATTTACTCCATCGACTTTGTGAAGCAGCAATGATATTTTCTTTAAAGAGGTGGAATTATTTCTGGAGAGCTATCAAAAATAAGTAAGACTTTATTACATCATTTATGTAACTCAGAGAAGGTGTCGTAAGTAGTCGGGTCCAAGGTGAGGTCAGTGATGGAACCAAGAGATGACAAAGCCCGCCACACACCTTTTAATGCCTGTGGATTTACAGTAGCTTTTGTTTTCCTGTGCCATTGTTTTTTTCCAGCATGATCCTTTCTCTTTCTTCACCCACTATTGAAAAAAATAATAAAAATTACAAAAGGTTTCAATATACTGTAGTTAATTACTATATTACAAGCTCTAATTAAATTCTTGGAGACTGCACAGTATGATGTCCATGCCAAGAGGGACATATCCCGTTCTTAAGTGAATACATGTTCTTGTCAAGTTAACTCATCCACATTTTACTCAAATGAAATATTCCTCATCTCTTGCTTCTTGACACATGTGACTGATAAATGTTTTAAAGGCACATTTAACATTGATATTTTTGTCATATGAAATGACAATGGCTTCCATAATTCCCAGATTTTATTTTATAGAAAGTGACACATTACGTGATGGCAGACTCCCCAGACCGTAATGTAAGCCACACACTGGTAGGAATATATATTGCATCAAAACTTGGTCTTTGTGTGATTCAAACCTAGACTTCTAATGTTTCAGCCACATGTGAGTAGTTAAACCTAAAGAGTGTTAATATTAAAACACATCTTACAAATACCATGGACATTCAGAATAGTCAGAGCTCAGGTTTCTCTATCGGATATTCAGTTTTCTTTAAGACATCTAACGAACAGGAAATTTTTCTTACTTTTTTGTAATCAAGTCATCTGAGAAGGGAGATACAGTAGAAAGATAGCCAGATTTTTATCAAGTCATTTGCAGATTTAAATGAAATGTTACGTAGGATCTTATTAATTCTTCTACAGTTTTTATCACACATCTGTCAGGGTCATAGGTAAATTTTTTGTCAGATTTTTAGATAAACATTTAAGTCCTTGTTGTATGTGTGGACAAGTCTGTTTCAAACAGCTTTACTCTTGAGAGAACTTTTGTATTCACAAACCAATAGTTTTGTTTTCACATTGAAATAGATGGGAACGATCATTGTGCTTGACCTTAGAGTTCCATTAGATCAGATGTCTCCAGGAATTATGTGTGTGCGTGTAGCTTACTGACAGTGAAATTCAGCTGAATGAGCTTTGTGTTGGCCTCATTATTCATTCCATATTAAGCCTTTATAATATACCATGTCAACACTTATTGTGACTTTGGCCTTGATTCAGCTTAGTACTTAAACACCTGGCTAACTTTAAGGACTTTAGTAAGCACTTATTCAAATGTTGAAAGGTAGGCACTTGCTGAATATGGGCCTGTTTATGTCACAATTAAATACTAATGCAATATTTAACGAGTGTGTTATATTGGCAGCAAGCAGATGGACTCATGTATGGTAGCTACATCTATATCATAATATGCATCTTCATTTGGAAACACTACAAAGTACTGCAGAGCAGCCAAATATCGAGTCTTGATGATGGCCATGATAAGCGGGAAGAAATAGTTCATGCGTTTAGAATAGCGTATCTCAGGCTTGGTTAAAAATGTAGTCATGTGCTTTTATGCTTCAATTTGACTTTTTACATGAATCATAAGTAAGCTTTGGACTTAAATTGCTGTTCAGAGCTGCCAGAAATTGCTTTGTTTGGTTTATGATGGTGCATAGTGCTGACCAAAGCAGCAGCGAGAACTGTGTACAGTGGTTTCAGGGTTTATTTATTTATTTTACTAAGTCTGTCTGTCTTTTCCTGTACTGTTAGCTGTGCATTTTTTTTGGTTTATTTTATATTTTCCTATATGGGTCAGTTCAAATGAGACAAGTTCTACCTCTGACGTTGATATTGATGAGAATGTCCATGTATAAAATACATTGCCTTCCAAGCTGATGACACGAGGCCAGATAGGCTTACCTTACTACTGTGAGTAAACAAGTGGCAATTCTGTCATGAACAAGTGAAGCAGAGTTTGGCCTTTTTTTATGTATGCGGTATTTATGCAGTGAAACATCCTCGTAGGTGAGGAAAAGCTGTCACACACATCTCTCAGGAGCCAGTGAGAATTTAGCTAAGGACATGGGACTGGAGTCTATAGCTTTGCATGGACAAATGTTTTAAAGAATTGGATGTGGGGTTTTTTTGGGTTTTGCCTTTTTCTTATCTTAGCCAAGAATTTTGGAGAAATTAATTGCTCTCTTTTGCTGGTCAGCTTCACTTCTTGGTTTTCATTGAACATAAAAAGCCTACATCATTTCTGTTTCTGTTGGGTCAAGCTGAAAGCTCGTCAAGTCAAGAGGGTTACACTGATTTAAATGCCGCTGTGTTGATTTGTGAAAGTTGAAGTGCTGGCCCATTGTACTTTTCAATAAACTTTCAAAAAACCCTCTGTTCGTGTCTTTTTCTGAATCAGAATGAAAAAGGAAGCTTTCAGGATTTTTCACTTTAAAAAAAAAAGCCCACCCTCCCAGAAGTCAAATCTAACCTTGAGAGAAAGACACCATTTCGGAGTAGTTCATAGCCCAGAGGTTAACGTACTCCCACAAGACATGGAATCGTGGTTCAGGGCTCTCATCTGAAGCAGGAGTTTGAACCTGCAGGTTGGGTGATCATCCATCCTGCTGGCCTGTGGGGTGGTTTTGGGGTGGAGTTTTTATGTTTTCTTCAAGTCTGTTATTATGAGCTTGAGAATTTTGCTATTGAAACTAGCCAGATTCCATTAAAAAACATTTTCAATTAAAAAGCATTTAATTGGAAAAGTCAGAGTAAGTAGTATTGTGGGGTAAATTCTGGTTAGTGTACCCAATACAGCACTGAGATGGGAGATAGAAAAGTTGCAGCAACTGAAGAAGTAAATCGTTTTAGCCGGTGAGGAACAGACTCTTACCCCCATTGGGAATCCCTTGAACTCCAGTAGAAGGGGAAGGGATCTGCACTAGCGAACTGCCTTGCAGGGCTGTCATCTGCAAATTGAATTTTTGCTGTAGGGAAGAATCAGCACTAGAAACATATGTAACTGGCAACCTTTGATTTTATTATTTCTTGTTACACTTCCATAGATCTTTTTGTTACTGATTTTATTTGGAAGAAAGTACTTTCCCTGGTTTTCCACTTCAAATGATATGTAACTTCACTGCAAATGTAGTATTGTTTCCTAGTCATGTAATTAATAGTTTTTTCCTTCCTTAAGATGGAAGTCATTTGCCCTGGCAGAATGAAATGCCGCTGCCAGAACTGGAGATCCACAGTCTGCATTTTGTTGTACTAAAGCATAAAAGAGATCAATTCTCTTTGCTCAGAGTCATCTGTGTTGAAGAACTGTCCCACAGAGCAAGGTGAGATGGCTCGGAGGTTTCAGTGCAAGAGAACTGCCTATTTTTTCAGGAGCAATCTGCAGCTTTGCTTCTTCCATGAGTCAAAGCACACTGAAAGAGGGGAAAGATTTCCACTGACTTGTGTACTCAGTGTATCAAATGCTCCATCCTGTGCTGCTGTCCTTTACAGGTGATGGTAATCCTGACTTCCAGCTGTATGTTGTGAATTATCTAGGGGTGGTAGAGGTGTTCCTTTACTGTTTGTTTGTGCCGAGTCTCACGTGGTGAGGCCCTGGTTTTGGCTGAGGACTCTTAGGAAGTAATGAAATACAAATGATGTCCAGGAGTAGCGATTTACCCTCCTGTTATAATACCTGTGAAATTGCTGGACCAAACTGGGAGCTTTGGCATAGCTGCCTTAAGTTATGACAGACTAAATCAGAAGCTTTTCCTTTCCTTTTTCCTTTATCCTTTCCTTTTTCCTTTTCCCCTTCACTTTCAATATTTCTTTGTTGAAATAAATTACTGCCACACTCAACATTTTTTAGTGTTGGTTTTCGAACCCATTGTTTCTTGTTTCAAGAGGAGCATTTCACGAGGTCCCTATTCAAAGTGAATATATATGATAAGACAAATTGTTTCAACACTTGCTTGCAAGGCCAATAAAAAGAGATGCTGTAGTGCAAATTATCCTTGCAAATGCTCTCTCAAAAGCTAATAACATTTTTCCCCCCCAAAGGATAGTTCCCAGCCATAAGGAGAGTTTCTCTTTCATGTTCATTTGCCACACAGATTTATAAAATGATCCCAAATCCTTGCATAGGCTGTGAGAGATTGCAGCTTTGAACTGCTGAATTGGAAAAGCTATTAATGGAAGAGGAAAAGTTTTCAATTTCAGTCAGATTGGGTCAGGATGGTATAAACTCAGCCCTCCAAGTTTTGGTGTAAGATGGAAGGCTGTTTCTTCTTTGTTGATAATTTTTGTAGTAAGATTCACAAGGTTTCTGTTTAAAGGCATGAAATGAGATTATAAGAATGTAAGGAAAAATCATTAGCATATTCACTGCTTTATTTTAGGTTTTTTTCAAGTAAAACCAGTCATTTTAATTTGCTTTCTGTGGAACATGGTATAATTGGAAACTTTTCAAAACCAGAACTATCACGCAAGTGGTCAAAATCTTCGGAGAAAAGGTCCAACCGCTCTGCACTGGAGCTTGTCCTCTGTGCAGGCCTGCGGGCAGCACCAGTGATGGTTGTTTCCCCGGGGGCTTTGTGCACTGGCACGTGATATCTTCCCCTTCTATAAAATCCAGGGCAGCGTAAAGAGGCAGCCCTGCAGTTCCCACTCGTGTTTAACACTGTAGTGAGTGGGAGTGGGAGGTGGGCTGCCTAACCCCCAAGATCAGCAAGCCGTGTTCCCAATCCTGGAAAAACCCTGGAATTCTTCCACCCAGGGACAGTTTCCAGCTATGCACGCTTTTCCTTTTTAATCAGACCTGCGGCGGCTCGGAGATTGTAAAGGACTTCGAAAATTGGAACTTGGCCAAATTACTTCTCCTTCATGCCATTTTGACAGAAGGCTTTCACAAAAATTAAACAGTAAATAACTCCTGTGAAATTGCATCTTGTATTTACTGCTTTTAGTGATGGTGGGATAAGCGATCAACTGAAAGCCAAGCAAGCTGAATTTGTGTGTTTACGCAAAGAACGGCTTCCACCAACTTCTCCCGCAGCGCTGCTCTGCACGCCCTGGGTAGAGTGTGAGGAGGACTCTGTCCGTAAATAGAGTTGCTGTATGCAGTCCTTTTCTTCCCAGCCTCTGTAAGTGACTGTGAAATGCACTGGCCGCTAAGCACTGGCGACTGATTTTGTACAGGCTCCCGCCAGATATCTGGTGGTACCAACTCTCAGTTGTTTCCAGCCTCTCTTGGATTTGAAGGAGCGGTACAGAAGATTTGCCTGTAAAAGGCTCCCTAGCCTTACCTTGCATACACTGAGACAAATGGGACTGGCGAAATAGTAGCTGCTGTTTCCACCCTCGTCACAGTTCATGACATCCTTTTGAAGCATAACATGTGCGGTGCTGTGTTCTTCTGATGGAGCCAGTCCTATCTCCTTCCCCTGTTTCCTTTCTGCTGTTAATCTAGTAACTGACCACTTATCGCATTTATTATCTTTGTAATTGAAACTGAGAAAGCCTGTGGCAGGTAAGCCCCGTGCCTCTGTGCGCTCGCTCTGATTTCTCCTCCCGCAGCCCTAAAACCACAACCCTTCCCCCTCTCCCCGTAACAGCAAGCCCTAAACACAAATAACGCTCAGAAGCCTGATGCTACTATATATTTGATTTTGTTTGCAAGCTTGTCTTATGACCAGCTCTCAGCGTGGGAAGAAGCAGGGAGTGGGGAGATGGAGAGAGTTGTTGCAACATATTTTAACATATGTGCTTTAGGCCTCTTGGTGGACTCCCTCTTGGGAAGAGGGGAGGGAGCGTGCCCCTAAGCAGTTGGTTGGTTTTGCTTGTTTCTATAGCAGCCTGAACGAGGAAAATCATGTTTTAACACTAATATATTCAACCAAAAAACCCTAACAATTACAGGAAGAGTCTTTTTTATTATTATTAAAGAAATTGCATTAAAGATGAATGAGCATATATTGGAATAATTATGTTTTAAGGTGTGTAACATTAAAAGGTACTGAATGGAATATCGACTGTTTTGTAGGAACAGTAATAATGAGATTTCTGTCACCTAATCTTACAATAATTGGGTTATTACTATGCAAATTAAGGTATTACTTAAAAAAAAAGAGGAGGTAAGACAGATCCTTGAGGCAGCCATTTATCTATCCTTAAAGCCATGCTGTCGATTCTCTCTAGGCTGAAGATCCTTTTTTAAACTATTTGGAGATGCTAATTTTATTATTTTTTCACCTATGTTTCCTACTAGAATGGTTTTTATTCTCCCCAGGTAGCAGATCAGGAGTGGTGGTTTTATATATTTTCTAGTCTCTTATGGATTCCTTCAGGAATAATTAGATAAAATAACTATGATTATTACCTTTTTGTCCCCTCTTTCTTTTAAATAAAATATTGATCTGTGTATTTTGCCTGAGATTTTTACAGCAGGATCACAGAGAATATACATAAATTATTTTTATCCTTCTTTCCCTTTAGCAAAGAATTATTGAGCAGCTTGTTACAGTTTTCTTGATTTCCATTAGTTATTAAAGTTTACTTACTGGGCAGTTTTTGGCCTTGAAGAGGAGTTGAGGAGTGCTCAGCATTTGCATTTTTGAGTTTGAGATTTTGATAGCTTTTACTGGACCCACCAGAGGCCTGATGGCATTTGCTCTGTCCCTGATTGTTAGAGGTAATATTTAAGATTGGGCTGCCAGTGGGAATTTCCTTGTTTCAGTGTGAGTCTTAGTTCCTTTGTAATGCACAGTATTTGTAGAAATTTTGTTTGTGGGAAAAAAGGTGCTCATAAAGGCTTTCTGAAGCCTCGATCTCTGCACTGTGAACGCCGTTGTTATCTGAGGTAGTTCAATTCAAACTTGGGTGGTTATGCCCAGACATGCTGCGGTCACACTTCTGATTGCAGAATACATATCCCCTAGGAGGTGCCGAGCACTTGTAACTCCCACTGACTTCAGCATTCCTGGTTTTCTGTTTGTATCAAGCATACAGATGTGTCACTGCACTAATCCAGAATTTGACTCCCTCTGTCAGCAATTTACTCTGGAAAGCAAAGCAAGATTTAGTGGTTGGGTTTCAAGTAATTATAGCGTGTTACTCCATCTCAAACCCTCTTTTAGTGCCTCCCTTGGTCTTCTTCCTAGTGAGTTCATAGTGTCTCTTGCTTTCTGCCTTTTTGGTTCACTGCTCTCCCACTCTGTATTGAAGCCTGGTTTTGATTACACTTAGTTTTAATACCTTCAGATCTTTCTTTTATTTTTTAATGTGTGACTCCCAAGAGAAGTGGAGGGCTGTAGTCGGCCAGAATGGGCACAGAATTACCACTTGAGATCTTATCCCATCACAGGCAGCAGCTTCCTCTATGGCTTTCTACAAGCAGCTTAATCTCTCCTCATTTTCTATCTTTAGTACAAGTGGGATGTAAGTATATCTAAAATTCACCTACCCTATGGGTAGTTAAAGGAAGTGATATTACCTCACTATTTACCTACTTATATTATGGGGTGAATAACAGCATACTGAGAACACGCTTATTGATTAAAAACCATAAATGAATCAGGGCTGCTAAGGTGATTTGTTTCATGAATTAATAACAAGTTTATTAATGATGCTGAGTAATTTTACAAAAATGTACTTTGATAACGCTCTAGATTTTGCAACACTGAAGTATTTTGTTTTATTTGTGGCAGCAGTTGTGAGGTGTTGCCTGTGAAAGGGGAGGGTGTTTACGCGATACAAGTTACTGCCAGTCCGTACCTCATGCTGCCGTAACTCCCCCGAAGTGTATGCTGCTGGTATCATTTGTAAAGGAGGAAGCTTGGTGAAAGCTGTGAACTTCCATAATGTCCTTGAACATAAAAACAACTAACTGCGCATTAACAGTGATGTGGGGTCATACTTAGATGTTTCATGGTACCTGCCATCCATCGAAGAGAAAGCTGTTAAGCTATTAGGGATTCACAGAGAGATGAAGTCCTTTTATTGACTCTTAACTGACAATTTCTCCTATGCTCAGTGTATTAATTCTTGCCTGATTAACAGCTCTGGAACAAACTGAGCCATTGACCTCGTGGACCCCAGGTTGTTTGACTTAATAATCAGGAAGAGTCTGTCTGTTTAGCTGGGTGTGCCTGAAAAAATGAGTTGTGATCTTGGTTTAGATCTGAATCACAACAACATAAAGTGAAAGAAAATTCACCATAATAGAAATAATGAGATGTCCAGAAAAAAAAGACCTATGCAATTTCTTCCTAGAAGGGCCATGTAAAACACCCACTTGGTAACCCCTAAGCCTTTGCTGCACCATTGTTCCTAAGGTGGGGCATGGTTGAACTAGCTGCAGTGAAATAAAATAATACTAAACCATTTTCCAGAATTCATAGTTTTTAAAAAAAAAAAAAAAGTTTGAAGCTCAAAAAGATGATTTTGTTTAAGATTTCAGTTTAACACATATGCATCCTGCCCTGGTGATTGCTGGTGGTTGCCAGGAAGTTCTCCAAGAAATCTGCAAAATGTCTAGTCTGTGTAACAGACGGGAGAGCTGGAAAAATTGTGTGAAAGTCCAGAGAGTTTTCGATTTCTTTCTCTCTTTTCTCCAGAAGGAGTTTTGGACTATTTAGATAAGATGCATGAAGCTTAAATTCTCTCTTTATACCCATTTGAACAAAACCTCTGAGCCTTTATTGAGTCTCTTCTTCCCTCGCAGTTACAGGTTAAGAACAGGGTGAACTCCTAAGCAAGCTGTGCATGGCAGAATTGATGAGGGAACGAAATAAGCATTCCTTAGGCAGGAACTGAAATTTGAGCAGCAACTTAGCACATTTTGGTTAGTACTGCCGCTATATTCCACAGTGTGGAAGACCTATGGGATAACTAGCTAGGCAGGAACATCTCCTGTCTCTGCCATGGCATGTGTCACACATCCTTGGAGTACTGGCACACCTAATGAAGTAATGGAGAACCCACGGTGGCACTGATTAATTGATGAAATAAAAACTACTACACGAAGGTCGCATTTCCTCTTTACTGGGTGACCATTACTCATCTGACTGGGGCCATGATTTCCCATGCTAACAGCAGATCAGAGCAATAGAGGTGAGGAGACCCAGTTTGATTTTGTACCTGCCCCAGGTTCCCCCAGCTTCACGTGCCTCAACAACTGGCTGCACCTTCACTACTTTTAACTCCACCTCTTCCAAGGGTCCTCTGACAAAACACTAGCCTCCTCTATGTGGCCCCAGGCTACCCCTGCAAGTCTGGGGAAAATCAGAGCAGCAAGGACTGCAGTTATAAATTACTGATTTAGCTAAATGCCAACAGTGGAGCTGAGGGTGTCAATAAAAGATGGCTCTGCAGGAGGTGAACTCTTTCAATAGGTGTGTGCACTGGCGGTATGGAGGGGAATGCAGATAGCAGCAGAGAAGGGGGCTGTAGGACCTATGCAGGTACTTAAGTTTATTGCTATTTTTCTTGGTTTAATTTACTGTTGGTCTCTTAAAGCTATTATATACCATTTGATAACCGTTACTAGGTAGGAGGTGTAAATTTGGTGTTGGTCTCTAATGAATGGAACTTGTTGGTAGGTAGTTCTACCAGCCAGATGGAAGGAGTGGTGTTTCATTGGTGTTTTGGTTTGGTTTGGGGTTTTTTTCCCCTGTTAAAACCCATAATGATTTTTCTAAATCACTTGTTGAGGAGTTTACGTACTGAGCCTAGAAGCACTTTTTGATCTTTTCTAATGCCTTTGACTTTAACTGTAGATATCCAGTAATTCCATTAGATATTTTATAGTCTGTCTCTTTTTAAAGGCAAGTGGAAAAAGAAAAAAAAAAAGAAAAAATGCTGTCCCATCAGTGTGTCTGAAGTCACTGCTGTTGAGTCTTCAGTAACAGACGGAAAAAGGTTTTAACAGTTGTAAGATGAAGCAAAACTGGCTGAAATGTGTGTTTAGATAGAACAAGATTGGTTGGGAATGAGATGTGGGAGTCATCAGCACAGAGGTGGTGAATTGAAGCCATCATTCCTCAATGATGTGAAAATACAGAGCTATAATGCATATAATTGCTCAGATACTACAGGGACATTAAAAATACACAGTGTTTTATGTAACATAGCAATTTATAAGAATGCAGTAACAGTTAGTGTGAGGGTAGTGGGGAAACCCTATAATTATTTGGGATATGATGTTAATAGATCCAATAGTGAGCTGAGATGCAGCTCTAAATAATTCATTTTTGTTTTACTTTTTGCTGATTTTGCTGGCTTTCCTCTTTTCTCTCCCTTTATATTTCTCAATTTAAACTCTGTCATCTCTTTTCTTTCTCACTTACTGGTAGGTGATTTCACCCTCCTATGTGATGGCAGGCAGATGGCTCTCTCTGCAAATAATATCTAATGCTGTTCTGTCACTTGGCCACTGAGCAGTGTTGTAGCAGTAGGGCAGTTGAACTCGCTGTATGAAAAGTATTAACGCACTTGGCCTCTTCTGGTCTAAGGTTTGTGATTCTAGGCTTGCTCATGAATGTGCTTTTTCCCAGGAGACTGCAAAACACTTGCTGAGGCACCAGGTCAGCTGTTAAAAGCTAATTCTCAAATGGGTTCAGCTCTCAGTCCACATGTGGATAACCTGTAAGTGGGAGTAATTTAGACATTTAACCAGGCAAAAATCCATGCCGCAAACCAAATGAAGATGTTATTATAGATTCATGATGCATTGTTTTTGTGTGTAGTCAAGGATGATAATACTAGGTACATATGGAAAGAAAGATAAATGTGAAGGTGTAAGTGTTTATAGGTTTAAACCTGTTATTTTAATCTTAGCACCTGACTGAAAATATTAATGGATGCTATCTGGCAATGTCCTTCCAACTAAAAATCTGGGAGGCTTCATGAATGAAGAGTCATTTCTCTTGACCACAGATTTCTAAGTCGGGTGAAGTAATGAGGAATGACTCCTCAGAGATAGCAACAGTGAAGATTAGAATTAGCATTATATGTATGGTGAATTTTAAGCCCCAGGTCTGTTCGTTGGTCGGGGCTTTTGCCCTTCTCCCTGCTTCATGAAACCGACTCCTTCTTTTCAGTGTTCATGCAAAACTTATTTCCGTTTTGTGTTGCATGGTTTCATGTCCCTTTAGTTTCCCTTAGAGTTCAGGCTTTGAATAAAACCCAAACCCCAGAACGAAACTCAGCTGAAACCACCACATTTTGCATAGTTTCCACCAAAAACCATAAATTGACCCAGGTTCACTCTATATTTGGCCTGGATACACCAAAAAGTTACTGAAGCCTTACCAAAATTTTCGGTAAAACAGAATTCCTTAGATTTCCTTATATCCTGAGACACTGCTTTCAGGCTTGAGCGTAGTCACAAAATTTTGGAACTGCTCTTTAGGATCTCTGATGACTTTTGGGAGCACAGGGTTTTGTTTTGACCTACAAAATTGCTTCAGCTGGCCTGAAACATCTGTCTGAAGTGCCTCTTTCTTTCTTGCATGGTTTGTTAGAAATACAATAAGCAGAAAAACACACCTTGCCATGTTCCTGTGACAAGAAGGGTGCTAAGTTCAGGCTCTTCTCAAATGTCCCTCTGAATCACCCCAGATTTGGGCATAGGTATGCTAGTTTTTTGTGGTGTTTTTGTCTTTTTAACATGGGGGGGAACCTACTGAAGGGCTTAATAGCATTAACAGTAGTATAGTCTCCTGGGAGTTCATTTTTACATTAACGGTACTATAATCTTCTGGGAATTAATTTTTATAGTTTGATGAGTGAGGATCACTTTTTGTGGTATTTGATCTTTGAGACCTCCTCCCTTACCTCGTCTCCCTGAAAAAAGTCAGTTGTAACCAGACTGCTGGTATTTTTGGATAACCATTCCATGAGAAGTGTTGAACAAAGATGCACTCTCTGTGTGTATAACCAGTTACTGCTTTATTTCTCACAAGCTATGTGAAATGCTTTGCATCTGTAAAGAGCCGGACCTTTACCTTTAAACAGTTTCCAGAGTTTTCCCCTGTTGACCCTGCTTCTGGGCCCAGGAGTCACACTTCTGTTTCTGAGCCCAGCTTCTCTGATTTAATTTTGGTTAGGCTTGTGACCCCAATTGTCGAGGCCTCCACCTCTGAATTGGGAGCCACTGGCTCAGGCAATTTGTGTTGCGTTCTGGCAAATTGCCATTTGGGTAATTACATACTGTTTACTTTTGATAGCTTCTTTGACTTCAAATCTGGGAGCAATTCCACTTCATTTCTTGTTGTGAAGTGGTGCTGTTGCTTGGTTGTTAAGGTCTGTTTTAGAAGAGGGCTGCCTCTTGTGTAACTGGGGCAGGGGGGGAGCGATGCCTGTTCATAATCTGTAAATGATTGCTAGGTGCTTTGAATTGCAGGGAAGTTGATGTCTGTGGATGCATATGCTCATGTATGTGTGTTTATATATAGTTGTTGGACTTGGCCAAGCAACAGTTGTAATGAAGCTAATAACATCAGGGTGTATCAGCTGTGATCTTTGTTTAAGATCAATGAATTCGGATGGTGAGCTTATCCTTCTGCATCTCCATGTATGACAGTGGGATGCTCTGTAGGCACACAAGATCTGTAGTTGGGTTGTAATGGGAAACGTCATTCGTTGAAGGTTGCTTTTATCCATTTGTTTTCTTTCAGAAAATGTTAGTTTAATTTATATCTTTATAGCACCTTCCTGAGCAATGGGGATACCATGCATTCCCAGGTGCCTTTTTTTCTTTGCTTTGGGAAAACTGGCTTTACAAATGATGCTGGGGGATTTCTTTGGCAGTAATTCAGTAGATGACGATATTTGAGTCTAAACTCAAATCTTTAATCCCAGACTGTACCTAATATAAGGAATTAGTACCATTTTGATTTGAACTTAAGAGTTTGCTCCAAGATTTTCTTCAAACCAGAGAAACAGCTTATAATTTGGATTGGATTTGCAGTTTTAAAAAGGTAAATATCATGTTTAGTCTTGCAGTATCAGTATCCAAACCTTGACCAATATTTGATGTTGGATAGAAACAACAGCCTAAATCAGTACTGAAATCTTCCTCCTGACCCATTTGCCACTATTATATTAATAACTGTCATTTATGTAACATCTTTCATCATGCTGAATATCCAAGCAATTTACAAACATGTGCCTTGATTCCTCAGAGAAATCTGCAGTTAGTCAGGTTTAAATTTGTCTGGGGTCACAGAGGTTAATAACTCTATTCCTTCAAAAGGTGCCGCAGTTTTAATGACCACAGCCCTTAGGAACTCTGAGACTCTCATACCGAACTCAACACCTCTGTCTGCAGGGCTCCCGCAGCACTGTGCTGGCATGCTGACTGACTCGTGCAGCCTGGTGGGGAGACCGCTACCTCTTGAATTAGCCGTGCTTTCTGCAGGACCTTCATTTTTTGGGGGGTTTGTTTTATTTCCTTCCCTCTTTAGAGGCCATCCATCTCCATGCTTGCCCATCTTGAGATGTGGGTCTTTTGGAGATGCAGGTGGGTCAGATATCAGGGTAACAGGATATGTTTATGTATGTGACTTTTTTTTTTAATTAAAAAAAGTGGGGGGAGAGGGGAAAATATGGAACCATAATACTTCCAAAACTGAGGTTTGGGGGCTAATTTAGCTGTTGGGCTTAATCCTAACATTTTGAAGGAGTGATGATGTTAAACTAGCAGAAAGTTGGGGGTGTTTGAGCCCTGGTGATTCTGCAAATAGATATTTATGCAGATGAGCATGATGTGTGCGTGCTGCAATTCACCACTGTCTAACTCCAGATGTCGAGCACTTCACTGTTCCCAGTGCATAGGTCTAAAATATGTTTGTGCATAACATAAGCTTGGTTTTACAACCACTCATATTTAGACTGATTATAGGAGCTGAGCTACATCTGTGTACTTCTTGCATGACTTCTTGTTCAGGAAAGAATAAAAAAAGGTTACTAAAAGGAGTATTTCATTCATTGCTTCTGAGGTTTAAGAGGCTAGTCTTTAAAGAAATAGGTTTCATGATAACATGTAGGACTTCTTTGTTTCATTATGACAGATGTATATGTTATATGGAGATATTAAGACCCTTATGTATTTAAACAGCATATAAGGATTGTCTTGAATTGGGCCTTAAATTTTAAGCAGATACATAGAGTATTGGAGTCAGGTAAGTATACTCTCCAAGATGCCAAATGGGGAGGGGGGGGGAGTCCTAGTAGTTACACTGTGTGTACAATAATTACATCCAAGATACCATGTTTAATGTTTACATTCTCCTGTTAAATTAGCTATCTGCATTCATGATAGCTGCATATTTATCCAGATAACGAGTAAAGCAAACATGCAATTGATGAGATTGACTGTGTTGAAATCATTACAATGAAGCTGGAATTTTATTCTATATATGCAAGTGCTCTTACAGAATAGTCTCATATGAACTAGGCTGTAAAATGTCACAGTAAAATGTACCTGCAAGGCTATTTGAAATTAGTCATTTAGGTAATATAAATATTATTTTACGGGGTTTATCCATTTATCAGTTCTTCCAATTCTGTTGTATACTAGAGAAATGCCTTAGCAGCAGATAGAGAGAAATATATACGTACAATTCAGTCTCTTGGCGGCAGGGGGAAGTTATAATTTCAACTGCTCCAGAGCAGAGTTACTCTGGTGGTTGTCTTCTGTCAGTATGACTGTAGTTTGTATAACTACCGATATTTTTAATAGATACATTTTTTCTTTTGGCAATTTAGTACAACATAGAGATCAAAGGGAGAAATTGGTACAGTACTTGTCACTGTGATTATAAGAAAATTTGTCACCTGTGCTTGAGCTGTTGTCTTAAAATACCAACGAACCTCTCATTAAAAATAAAATGCTATTACCCTCAATATTGCAGTTTATAATAGTATTACTTCACAGCATTTGGGGCTGTTAAGAACACTTTTGCCAAGAGTATTTTGTGTCTTATTTCTAATTCTGTCTTGGGCTAAGCAACCCAAGCCCTGTGGTGGGAGCTGGTACTGCTGAGCTGTCTGAAGCATCAGGTCCTTCAGCGTAAGGCACTAAGTGACACAGCGCTTGATGCTGGCACAGGTGGAGCTTGATTTGAAAGTGCATGTCATGAAACAGCATTAGGCCTTTTTATAAATAGAAGCTTTGCAGTAAGTCAAGCCAAAGGAAGACTGGTTAATAATACCCTTCTCCAGTTTTGGGACATCAGGAATTGCATGCTTGAGCATTCACTAGTTCTCCTGTAACAACCATTCACCTTAGAAAACTGCATAAGATTGTCCCCTGAGAGGAAAAACTGCACTTGGCCTGGTGCAGTGGTAATGCTGTGGCCAAGGCATTTACAAAGTAGGTTTTGGGATAGCTGTAGGTTGCAGCAGTGTTTGAGGCCTTGGGCTGCAGTGCTCTAGATGGCTGTAGACTGCATGCATCAGCAACAGCTGAACACTTACAGCAGTGTTAGCCATTGCCTCCTATTACCGAGACTTTACGTTTATTTTGGCATCTTATTTACTGTCAATAGTTTCTCGAAAAAAATAAAGTATGTAATTCTCCATGAGCAGGAGTTGATAAAATGCTTGGGTTTAACTCAAGGTTAGCAGGACTTTCAGAGGTGTGAAGAAGTGCCAAACTATGGTTAATGGGAGCTGTGTTCTTGCCTGCATTAAGCATATCCTTGACCCTTGCTAAATATCATTTTGTTTCTCTTCTCTACAGAGTGGTGGGAGCCTGAAGGGTTAATTTTTGTTTTCCTTAAAGTTCACTAATTAGAAAAAAAAAATCAGCAAATATCATCTTGCTGACTTTTGAAATCTGCCTGACTGTTTGGGGCCTTGGTTTTGCGCGAGAGTGGAGCAGAGGGACGGAGAGTGAGCAATTGTTATGGCGGCACCAGCAAGGGTTAATCAGCCTTACCAGCCTGAACAATGGAGATGGGGGGCGAGGGGGGGCAGCTTTAAACGAAATGAGCTGAATATTTCATTCGGCCACCCAGCTGCCTGCTCCAATTGCCTCCATTGCTAAAACGAGAGCTTAATCTAAAGTGACAACAACATCAGTTTCTATGTGCTCCAGTCACACAGAACATGACTTCCTTAACATAAACACTATTTACATGGACCGTCTGGATATAGCAGGGAATCAGGAGCGTGCCCAGCTAAGACAGAGGTTACAATGAAGGACGAGTAACAGGCAGCTGAGAATTAACATCGGCAAATGAAAGCCTGACCCTTAGAGGGCATGTCCCTGTTACATTTTAAAGCTAGAAAGCCTTGCACTGGTAACCTTACTTCCAGTAAAGACTATATAATTTAAAAGAAAATAGTACCTTTTCAGCTTAGATACTTAACCAAATGCATTACGTCTGACCCATTTTCCTACTCTGTATGACATGAGATGAAGGACCCCCAGCTGCAATTACCAGTTGTTCAAACAGCTGTAACCGATAAGACTCCCCCTTCCTTGTGCTCTCATCTCAAAGCACCTCCTGCTTTTTGGCACAAAAGTGAGGAAGGTGCTGGGCAGAGGCAGGGGTCCCAGCCCAGCGCCCACCCCATGGCCCCAGCCCCCATGCCACCAGGGCGAGACCTCTGTGCCGCACACTGCCGTCTGAAGAAGCTGTAGCTGAACCTCAGAGTTGCTGTGCTGCTTCTGGAAGAGCAGGCTGCTCTGGCTTGCCTTGACAGCACGCAAACAACGGGTGTCTGCAGCCTGGCTTCTTCCCCCAGGCTCTGTGGGGACTGGCTCTCTGCGGGAGTAAATGCTTATGGCCCCTGCGCTCGACTGGGCAGCTCTGCCCAGAGGAGGGGTCTGTGGAGGACAGGGTTGGCCTCTTCCTCTTCTTGCCCTGCCGTAACTATAAGGCAACTTTGTTTATTCCAGCAGTATCCCAGACTTGCAATCTTGCTCTCTTTTTTTGCTTTTGGCAAGGAGGAGGGGGGATTTTTTCTTTTTTTTGGCTAGGCCACTGGAAGATTTAGGTATACTCCTCTGTGTTGTCAAATCTTTAAAAAGAGAAGGCCTTCTCATTGGGAAAACTCCAGATAATTCATTCATTGTGGGGGAAGGCGGAGCGGGAGGGGGTGTTGGGGTAGTGTGGCGCTTGCCACAGGTAAGCCCAGGAGAGGTTAATGTAACTTCCTTCTGCCCTGATGTGGGTGCCCCCTGTGAGGGCCTGACCTTGCTCCAAGAGGTAACTCTGCTTATCCCATCTCCATTGCAATGGATACTGGGGCTGCCCAGGCAGCAGCCTGGGCATGACCATGAGCACCTTCTCCCCTGGCCACTCTGGCAGCCCTGCTATCCCCTCCTTTCCTCGTTCCCTCCCTTCTTCCCCCGGGCTTACTGTTTGTGCAGTGTCACTTGTTCGGCTGGCCAGGCAGGGCACTGTGCAACAGCAGGTCTAGGTATCAATTCCCCTTTGGGTAGTATTGGGAAAGTCACTTTTCTTGACAGCTGTGTTAAGCTGACAGTTGCTCAAGCAGGTATTACTCACTAGTTATTTTATAGGATGTTTTTTGCTGGTTTTGCCATCCTCAAATTAGAAGTTTATCTTAAAAAATAAAAAAGGAAGTGTGGGATAACTTGGTGGCATGTTGAGCTGAGCAGCATGACAGTAGGGTACCTAGATCGTAATCAGACCCTGCAGTTAGCCTTGAGAAGCAGGGAAGGATTGTGTGTTTCTGTGCAGTTTTGTTCTCCATCATGTACACAAATACATGCCCTCCTTTCATGTAAAGGAAGGGTAATAGTTCTGTCCTACTGAAGAAGAAACAGCTTCTTTCCCATCATTGGGCTAACATCAGAATTTACAAAAAATTACTGCTCTTGAAAGAATTTTTTTTTAATCTTGTTGGAACATTTGCTATTCTGAAAATTCAGAGCATGCTAGTACTTGTAGCATCATTTAATATTTACCATCTTTTTATTGCTGAATGTTAACTATTAAAATTTAGGAAGTTTTTGAAGTGGAGAAAATGATGTCTGTGTCAAAATATGAGAGGTCCAGTGAGTATGATCCCATAGCTGAAATCCTGAGCAGCTCCCTTTTCATATTAAAGAGTAATTACTGTTGCCAAGTTAGGTGGACTTTTGTGACACTTTTTTTTAAACATACTCCAGTTAACTTTGAGCTGCTGTAGCTTCACTTTAAAGAAGGAACACAGATCACTTATGGTGTCAATACAAGACTTAAAATAGTAGCCAAAATCTGTGCTTTTTGATTCTGTCTGACTACCATCTTTCCTTTTTCCTCACTTTTGGTTCCAGAAGGGAGTGTAAGCAGTCACAGATTTACAGAATTACAGATGTATTCCTTACACCATCAGAAAACAAGGTCTACTATTCTTGAGATGCAATGCACTGGCATTGGTTCAAGAACTAACACCTCTTCAAAGAGAGCAGTCACTAAAATCAGCTCATCATTGAAGTGCAAGGGAAAAAGACAAGACAGAAATGGGGCTATAGGGATTTTTAAGGGTAATCCAAAACACCATCTCGCAAGTCACCTTTGCTAGGTAATGATGCTGACCATCAGCTGGGAGTGATAGACTTCCAGAGGTGCAGGACATAAGTTTATATTCTTACTGTTTCATGAAATAGCCCTTACAGCGTCAGCTGAGGGATTGGTGATAATTTTATTAAGCTTTTTTCCTAAAAAGGCCACTCAGTGCTATTTATGCTATAAATAGCTCCCATAGTTCCAGTCCTAGAAACAGGCATCATGCCTATCTGCCTTTGGCTGGTGCCTAACTGGAGTTAGGTACCAGACGAATAACAGGATATGCCTGTCTCCTCACAGCCTTTTTTTGAAGGAGGTACCAGAAGAATGTATGAGAAATAAAATAGCAAGAAGTGCATCTCTGTACAGCTGGACATGTATTTAGCCCTCTTCCAAGGAATTGGGACCCCCAGTGAGTTCTTTGTTTTTAGAGATTTATCTTGTTGGGTCCATTTATCCTTTCCAGACCAAGTCCTCTGTCTTGAAAACAAGACTGCAATTTGGCCATGTCACACAGCTGATGTTAGGAAAGGCTGGATTCCTTTCTGGAGAGGTGTCATCTCAGGTGCTTCAAGAGAATATAAGAGTTGTAGGTAGGTGAACTTCAGGCTCCCCTGCCCTCATCCTGGGGCCCAAAAAGCGTGTGGATCAGGGAGCGTTAACCCCTTCTTGGCCTGCATTTCTGTAGGCAGGGAAGATGTAACATACTGGCCTTCATGTTGGAGAGTAGCTCTTGGATGCTAATACAAACGATTATTAAAAAAAATCTCCTTTTCTGAGGATTACTAATCTGTCCATTAGAAGTATGCTTATTACACAGTTATTAAACCTAATGAATGTATTTTTTAACATGCAATAATTATCTAATTAAATATAAAGCATTAGATTAATTAGGCTAGCTCTCATACTAAAATGCTGTCTATTACAAGTAGATTTATTGAGGATTAACAACTACATAATAGAACTGTATCTATTTCAAGATTGTTAATCCTCAATGAATGTTTTTAATAATTAATTGGCACTTAACTAAAGGATTATGTTCATTGTGGTGGAGTTTATGAAGCAATAGAATGTTTTTTGTGGACAATTAAGTGCCAAAGGGAATATTCCAATGACATGGCTAAATAACTGCGGGACAACGATACAAAAAAAACCCCTAACCGAACAAAAAACCGCACCAAACAAACAAACAAAAAGAAAACATGGGAATGAGCAAATCATGTGTAGTAGCAAAATATTTATTTCTGTTGTTACCTGGTAAGAGTTTGAAAGTTTTGTTTGGTTTCTTATATATTATGTAGGAGAAGTAACCAGCTACTTAGGCAGCAAGATATTTAATGCTGGAAAATAGCTAAATGGGAGTGTTGTGGTTAAAGATGGTGAAATATTTCAGTGTGACTGATGAAGATCCTTCAGTATTTAAGTTTCATTCTTGATATCTTTATTACGCATCTGAATTAGCGAACTAGAACATAAATGCAATATACATTTTGACTAAATGAGTTCCAGGAGTGTGTCCCTATGCCGGCTGTTAGAGGACACAGAAGAAAGTTGCACGTTTTACTTGAGCACAAAGAAGCGCCGTGAATTTTTCATAGAGTCAATTATAGAAGCAAACCGGAGAAAAAACATCTTCTGTTGGTTTAGCTGACCCCAAGAGAAGACATGGGTCCTGACATCCAGTTAAGGTTTCAGCTGTTAACAACTAGAAAGGCTGAGTCAGTCAGATTAATCATCAGCCATTACTCTGAACAACTTAAGATTTTTCGTGGATGGCAAAATTCTAACGCAACCGTGAACCTTTGTAATGAATATTTGGTGAATTCCTGTAATTAAGGTGTGTACACAGATATAGGCAGCGGGTTGCTTCAGAAAGTTGTTCCATACATTGCATATTTTCAAGTAGAAACTGATAAATTGAAATAAATGGCAAATATTTTATCTAATAATGGAGGATATTGATAAGTAAATATTCTGTTGGCATTAAGAAACTTAACCAGCTTTACTGTTTGAAGATCTTTGAGAAAAATTATTAGGCTTCATGAAAAAATGCAACACCTTTTCGGGTGAATTGAATGGGGGAAAAAGGGAGAGCAAGTTTATGTCTGTGCATGTGAACACATATGCGTATATGTTTTTCTATTTGCACAGCATAAATCAAATTTTTCTTCTTTTTAAGTGAAGTTGTATTTATTAAAATTTGCTGTAGTTTTTTTTTGGGGGGGTTGTTGGGATGCTTTGTAATCCAGACTTCTTACAACAAATGATTTGCTGTGATTTGTGTTGAGTACTGTTGAAATTTGATCTTTCTGGATTGGAATGTGTTTGAATCGGGTCATTTTTCTGATGGGTTTTGGAAGCGAAGGTAATGATGCTGTCTCTTTTTGGCAGTGTTGGAAGCTCCAGTGCTATATGGGGCTCAGAACAGTTTGGGTGTAGGGAGGAAGCAAAGTGTGTTAGATATCCAAAAATCACCCTTTATTTTTTTTTAAATTGTGGTTTGTAGTCACTTTAAGAGAGAAACTTTAGGAGTAATGAGGAAGGTGGAATGTAGAGCCAGATCTCAGTCTGAGGAGAAGTCCTGGTGTCCTCTTCAAGCTTAAGGTCTCTGAACTCAGGCTTTAATTGGAGAGACCCTGACTGCTGGGAAGGCCCTGAAGGTGCAAGTTTTGCAGACTCCTAGGACTTCAGAGTGTGCCATGCCGGTGACCATCAGCTTCATACACAGCTCTGCAGGCTCTTTAAAAAATAAAAATTACAAACAAACAGACAAAAAAATCTTGTTATCAGGTTAATTGCATTTTCTAAAGGGTGGCAATCCTGACTGCCCACAGGATTTGGCAAACTACAAGACAAAGCCAGGCTTTCCCCCTAAAGCTTAACAGCAGCTGTGCTGCAGCAGCAGCTGCTGCAGAAGGTGAATGTAGTGATGATATTGATGAGATTACTAATTTGTTTAGTAGACAGGGAATGAGGATTTGTCTGTTGGCTGTCATCATCCATCAGCCGTATGTTGCCCCAGGCAGTGGGTATATGCTGTTAGCCTGTTACTAATTTTACTTTGTTTTTTCTCAGCTTAGTTCTTTTCTTTGGTTCATTTCATTCACTTGTTGTGACTGAAAACTAAACAAGAAGGAGGAAAAAAAGCCCATTGCTACCTCTCTTTGTTTGTCAGAGCAGGTACCCTGCAGCTCCTGCCTGCAGCCTCTTCCATTTGATTTGGCTGAAAGCTGTCGGCAAGAGATGCGGTGGCCTATAAGGGAAATGCCTTTCAGGCCATAAGAAGTTTTCTCTAGAAACTGGGCTCTTACCTGTGTTTACCCTTCCAAATCAGTAGGTGAGAGCTACTTCGTAATTACATAGTATTGCACCAGCCTGCGAATGAATTGGTGATGCCTTGACATTGCCCTATCTGTGTTGATATATTGCGTTGTTGCATGTGCCATGACTTTTTCTTAATTTCCGAGACATTTTAGATGGTGCTAATCAAACTTTCAGTTCTGCAAGGGGCGGGAAGTTTGTGCAAAGGAATTTTGGGGTCAACAGTATTAACTGGAAACTCATAGAAGGTTTTATCTTATACTGATTATAATTTCACATTAGGCCAATTCTAAAGGGGGAGGTCTAATTTGTAGCTGCAGATTATTTGACTTGGATTAAGCTTTCCAAACTGAGCATCCCTGTCAGAAGTTATGTTTATTTTTGTATCTAAGGGGTCAGTTCCCACTGTTCTCATTAAATTTGTACCACAATGTTGTCACACTCTTCTCATTCAAAACGTGCTTAGTATTGTGTTTATGAATATCTTCAGGATCTTTCCAGGTGGAGATGAGAGAGATGTAAAGGGCTGTAAGGCAGTCTGAATTTCCAGGCTTCATTGCAATGTCTCACTTTTTTCATCCTAATACTTCTAGTACTGTTTTTTAGTGGCACTGACCACAGCTTTAGGTATTTGCTGAGTTTTGCAGCAACTTTGAAAAGTACTAAGGAGCCATCCACAGGGAAGTGAAGTTGGTGGTACTATTGTTATGGAAGACACCATGTCTGAATTTGAAAAAATGTAGTTAAAAACTTAACAGGAGGTAGATGTTGGTAGGTAGTGGGGAAAATGTATTGGTTTGTGGCTATATTATTTTTTTTCTCTTCTTTATCTTTTCTCCCGTCTATTTCCTCTCCCAGTAAAAAGTAATGTATGGCCCACCTTCTTCAGTCTTCACTCATTCAGTGTAAGAACATTTTGATCATGACTATACTGTTAAATAGGTTTGGTCTTGTGGTCAGCATGGAGTACACATGTGCTTCCTACCTAAGTGGATGGCAGTGGCGGGAAGGCTGTAGGAACCTACTGTTGGTGGCTTTGCTGGGCCCTGTTGAGCTTCTGGGTCTGAGGTCAGTCTCTTTTCTGCTCCTTTCCCAGCCTTGCCTCCTCCAGCGCTGGGGGGCACTCACCAGCCCATTGCAGGGCCTTCAGTGACAGCTTCCCAGACCCTCTTCCTAGCTTCCCGCCTGTTGCTGTGCCCCATGAGAGGTGAGGCGTACCTCAGACCAGGTCTTGGAAGAATTTGCAAATGAGATGTTGGGTGTGGGTGGCTTTCAGTAGTGCCTCCTGGGTACAGTGACTCTGGCTGATGAGGAGTCTCTTAAGTATCAGTGCAGACATGTCTTTTCCTTGCAACCCCTACCCTCCTCCAAAAATGTCTGAGGTTATTTACAGTACAGACATCACACAGAGCAAGTGCTCAGTATGATATTGTGATAGCAACTTCTTCATGAAGTTGTAGGGTGTATAGGCGGAGTAGGATTGGACAAGCTCAAGGGGATTTCAGGGAATAGACAAGCAAATTTTGACAGCACTTTTTTAAAAGATGTGATAATCCGCCTGCAAAACAAAGGAATTCTACTAATCTTCTCACAAAAGTGCAGTTTTCTAACCAGATCTTTATATCAGGCTGGTGGCTTGGTAAGCTGTGAGTTGAGTAGAGGGGTGACTTTGGGCAGACTTGAGAATCCCGAGATCCCAACTTCAAAAGCTTGTTAGTTTAATCAGCTCCCCACATGTAAACAATTTCAGCGTGCTTTCTGGGTGGCTTTTAAAATTTATTTTTAATTTTTAAATACAATTGTTGATACATATCTAGCATAGTTTTATTTTGCTATTTTTAACCACTTTCTTTTGCTTGCATGAGCATTGCTTGATGCTTTATTCCAGGTTATACTGAACCACAGATAGGGGAAAAATAGCTGCAGAAAATGTTTCTCGTAGCAGTGCAATAGCAAATCCTCTCAAGGATCAGTGGGGTGCAGAAGAGCATAGAGGGAGCACGGAGGATGGCTAGAAGAACTGGGTTACAGTTCGTAGGTTAGCATTGGTGGTCACTGAAACTTCCCTCCCTGTTGAAGCTGTTAGTAGCAAGTTAGTGGGATGAGACATGCAACATGGTCCTTCTTGAGCAAAGAACTTCCCTGTATGTCCCTTGGCCCTATATTTGGGAAAGTTGGATGCAGTTTTCAAGCTCAGTGTAACCACTGCAATGCCTTGAGATAGATATATATTTTTTTTTTTTTTTTAAATGGATAGCAGAGGAAGTCTTACACAGTTGCATGTTAGATCTGTCTATGTTTATAACATTGAAATTAGAGATGGAGAAGCACTTCCATAGAATCATTTAGGTTGGAAAAGACCTTTAAGATCATCATGTTCAACTGTAAAACTTTTCAATGTGCCCCAAGGATAAACAACATTCTTGGACTCTATGGGGGAAATTGCTGACTATTGGGTTTGCCCTTACCTTTTTATAGTCATGAAAGTGTCCAGGTGCATTTTGATTTTCTTGTCTAAAGCTTCAAATGGGAGCTTTTTCGGCTGAATGTGTGGTGATGGTTATGATGAGATCCTTCGTGGTGTCTCATAAATTCCTGAGGTGAAAAGAGGTTTTGCTGTCTAGGAACTCATCATAGAATCACAGAATATCTCAAGTTGGATAGTTTGTTTTTAAATAGGCAGGAGTAAAGTTGGTGTGTTTTCTTTCTTTCTTTTTGACTGACTTCTGTGGGGGGAAAAAAAACCTACCAAGAAGTGATGAGAAATGTGAGAGTCCTTTCTGTAAAATACCACTGTTAAAAGATGGCAATATTTTGAGTACTTCCAGCTAGTTACAAGTCTTTTATCAAAGTGTTGTTTTTGCAAATTGTTTCTGTGCTCTGCATGTGTGTCTGTGTACTTAAACAGAGCAAATTATAACAGCAAGGGAAGAAAGGCATCCTTCAGTAGGTAGCAGCACAGCGCTGGCCGTGTGTACACGCTGGGGACTGCAGGGTCACATCCTGGGCCACTTGGGGAGGTGAGGGGAAAGGAGGGCAAGGGGGCAAATCAGTAGAAGGAGAAAAAAGTAAAAACAAAGGAAGGGAAGCAATGGGTGGGGGCGTTTTGCTTCTGTTAGTGATGCCTCAAACAGCAGTGCTTGTACCCCCAGGATCCTGAGTAGGGGCAGTGTCTCTTTAAAAGCAGTAGGGGGTTGGAGCTGGGGGAGTGCTCACAGCAGTAAGTATAACACAGCTGTGCTCTGTTTATGCTTAGGCTACAATAAAAAAGCTATAAAATGTGAGATGTCATAGCTCCACTTTGCTTTATTTATACTATTTCCTCTGAGCTCTGTCACACTGCACATTCATCTGCTAAGTTGCAGCAAGAATGGAGATTAAAATATCACAGCTCAAAATAGGAGTCAAGCGGAAGGAGATTCATCATAGCCCTATTAAAAAATATGTAAATATGGGAATGAAGTCATTTTAAAGCTGTATGGCTCTCCTCCTCAGTGGGCTGGGGAAAGCTGTGAGTGATGCGCTATGCGAGTGACAGATTTATGGGACTTGTTCTTCTTTCTATTTTTCACTCCATCCCACCAAAATACTTTTAAGATTAAAAATATCAATTTGAATTGCAAATCTTCTCTATGCTATATATATATATATATATTTTTTAAAAAAAGGTTTTCTTAACCATTGCCTAAACTAATAACAGAAAGAAATATTATTCCTGATTAAAAGGGGTCGGAAGCACAGTCTGATGTTGAACTTGCAGTAGATGAGATTTGCCCTTCTAGAGCGCTTTTCATCCAGGGTCCTCAGAGCACGCTGCAGGTGTTATGTCAAGCCTCTCGTGCCCTCAGAGATAGAGGCCTGCCTTACCCTCCGTACACAAAAGTACACTGAACACTTGCAGCTGCAGTTCTCAAATGCCCTGTGGCACCCAAACCACAGTATTTTTAATGGAGGTTTGTTCCTTTTCTCCCCTGCAGCTATTTTGAAAATGGAGCTGGGGTAAGAACTCTGAAGTCCCAACTTCTGATTGCTTTCCATAAGCGCTGTGCAAAGAGAGCTGCCTCTGCTAGCAGGAGCAGTGCTCTTTTGAACTTTGCAGTGAGTCTGTGGTCTTTGATGTGGTCAAATTTGGGTATGAGTTTTCCCCTGCAAGAACAAAGCACAGATGTTACAAGATATTTGAGAAATGAGGGATTTTAATTGATACCCTGAAGATATAAGAAAGCCACCAAGATATTTCACCCATGTTTGGTTCTGAAGCCTAGTTTTGAATAAAGGAGGTGAAATGTGCTGCCACTAAATGGAGCTGTGATTTGTAGGTCAGTGTGGGTAGAGTGCAAGGGGAGGAGAGCCAAAGGGGAGCCAAGGGAGACCTGCCCTGCCAACGCTGTTTCCTGAAATTGCAGTGTGAGCTGAGGGGCTGCAAGAAAAGCTGGAAGGTCCTTGATGCAAAGTGACCAAGGCAAAGCAGCCTTTGAGTTGTTCTGTCCTTGAAGAAGAATTTTATATGTCTGCCTATCCAAGTAGGATCACTGTTCAGCTTTTGATCAGCAGCTAAACAGTATGGAGAAATTTCATCCGAAAGAAGGATTAAAATTTATCACTGAAGGTGGTTGAGAAATACTAGCTTTCCTCTTTCTTTTTTTCTTAAATGATGATATAAAACCACCAGAAGTTAACCAAAACTTAATTGACTGACATCCTTAGAAGCTGGTGCTTTGTGGATAAACAAAGATTCAGCTGAGCAAGACCAGGTCACCCATCTGTCTTGTAACCGTGTCAAGTGCAACACTGAGAACTGAAGGAGTCGGACTGCAATTTAGTCTCCAAATATCTTATTCCTGGGACTGCCAATATGCCTCATCGCTTGTGTGAACTGAAGTGCTGGTGCGAGTGGAATGTTGTCCACTAAGAATGGGGCTAAACCAACCTACTTCTCATGGCACTTGGTTTATTTCCTGGCGTGGTGGCTTTCCTGATCGTGACTTTCACCCTGTCTTCTATGTCAGTGTGTTGGCAGGAGTAAGGAGGAGTGCCCTTGGGTTTGGGTGTCTGGTTTTTGGTTTTGTTTTTCCTTTTTTTCCTTTGGTGCTATGAAATTCAGGAAAAGTCAGCGATTTTTACTACTCCAGTATGCGATTCTGGAGTAGTCCTGGGATATATTGATTTATTCATTAAGCTCTTATTGCTAGCAGAAGAGACAGAGATTTCCTTGATAAGTTACTTTTGTGCTATGCATGCTTGAGCATTGCTGCTTCTGGCTGAGGGCAGCACTCTTGGTACTTTTGAGTTGTTTAACCTGAGAAGAGCTGTGGATACAGGATGCTAACGCCCTTCAAGCAGAAGAATAATTGCTTGTCTCTTTAAGAAGGTGCCGTACTCAATCACAGCTTATGGTATGAGTATCCAGGAAATGCTTGGCATTTATGAACATGCAGCCTTCTCTGTACTGGGCACATTGGTACCGTGCTGTGTTCATCAATGTGGTGTTTATCCCAGAGCATCTCACTCAGCATGGGATGAGAGTAACATGGACTTGTGCAGGGTAAGAAAGGTATTGATAGATCATGAGAAAAGGTAGTAACGTCAATATTGTGATATCTGTTCAGCAATGGGACTTCTGGTGGGGACCTAGTAAGTCCTGTTGTATTTCAAGGTCCAGACAGGTTTGGAAAAACATCTGTCCTTTCATTAAGATGGTGGTGGGGAGAAAACTCATGAACTGAAATTGTGTTTCAGAGGGGTTCTCAGCACTCTCTGAAAACCAGACTCGACTCACGCTTTCTGAAGTCAATTAAATTCTTGGTTCCTGCCAAAATCTTATCCCTTGCATTTCTAAAGTACTTGTCTGACTATGTACATAGTCTGAAGTATTGTATTTGTTCTGTATGCAGTGATGTGAAGTTTAATGTTTAAGAACCGTAACTTTTTTCTTGTATATAAAAGAAATTGATTACATGATGAATTTTTAAGAATAAAATACTGGTGTTACATTAACACAGCTAATGCTAAATTTTATTGTGAAATTCTAAGAATAAAAGTCTTAATCTTAACAGGTTGTAATTATAAATATACATTATAAATATCAGCGAGTTCTGACTTTTAGAGTTAAGTCATATACTTCTATATACATATATAGCTTCACAGGGCTGTCTTATTGATAGATTGGATTTACATATGAAATCATCAAAGTATTATGCAAAGTTTAAGAAGTGCAGCTATGATACATTTGGTTAAAATTGGAAATTAACTTCGGAATTAGTTCCTAAATTTGAACATCTTAGCCCAGGCAAGAATGTGATTTAATTATTTGGGAGACTTTTAAGAAGGTCTTAGAACTGTGAATTCAGTTGATTAGGAGAACCTAATTTGAGACTAAGCTATATTGACAGTTTCTATGATACAACTGAGTTCTTGGTTGCCCACAGTAATCTGTCCAGTTGATATGACCCGCAGCTGTTTTCTTCTTTGTTTGAATCCAAGCAAGGAAATATTAGGTAAGAAGTCAGCATTGCTTTTCCTTGCTAGCAATGTCAGTTTTCAGCCAAATGCAGTACAGCTGGGCTATGCTGAATAATAAAGTACAGGTAATCCAGTGAATCCACTAAAGGATTCATATTTACAAAACATAAGGCTCTCCCAGGCGCACTATATCAGTTTGGCTAAATGTGGAAGACTATTAAAGCTTGACAATACAACAGGGTAAGTCATTTGCTATCAGTTACATTTTAACGAGAGTGTTTCCTAATGCCAATTGGTTGTCACTGATGCTTCACAGCCTTTATAACATTTATTCAATATATTTAGTAACAGTCTTAATACTTGCTAAACTGAATATCAGAATTGCTGCTAATGCTGCCCTGCTTAAATTATTTTTAAAAAGCAAACAAGAAGAATACTTTTTTAGATATTTTTACAGGCAATTTTAAATTGTTTTCCAAAGCAGCATATTCACACAGTACTGTTGATCCTGTGGATGTCTTTAAAGGGACAAATTTCAATGTTTTTACCCACTTCAGTGGTTTCTCTCTCTAAAGGAATAAGCCTTTAAAACTATCTAAGCTATCATTAACTTAATGATTTTTAAAATGGCTGCACTCTTAAAATGTGTATACAAGTTAAAACCAAAAAAATACAATTATAAAACTTTCACTCTTTAGATATGAGACAATTGCTAAATCTGATTTTTTTTTCCCTATAAATACAGTTGTATCAAAAGGTGTAGAAGCAATTAATGAATAGGTTTTATCATCATTTTGAAATAGGTACATTAGCAATTAAAAAGGTCAAAATTTGTTTTTGACTTTCCCAAAATAAGTGCCAGTCAATTATGCCTGTAATGCTGCCATGTTTTGACATCACCAGAACATCTGATTCCCTCCTCTGGTCTGAAGGCTGTGAGATTTCTTATTACTGTTCCATTACCATGCATGACTTTTTCTCTGAACCAGTTGTATAAAGCATAAGGCTGTTCTGACTGTGGACGTACATCTGGCTCGGAGGAACTAGCATACCCATGTTTACTGGTTAGCGTTTTATTCTTGTTGTCGAATTAAGTGTAAAGTTGAAACCATCTGTTTTCCTTTGATTCACAAGCACTTGTGACTCCTCACAGGGGAGGAAGGAGGGTTGTCTTGTTGTCTCATTCTCTGCCTCTGGGAATACAGGTACTTTTGTTTTGGTAGATTGTATATCTAGCTGGTCATGAGGTGGAGATCATGCTCGGTCCTCAGTTAATCTGCATCTCTTGCATCGCAGGTTGCAGGTCAGGAGGTCTTTGTTCCTTCCTGAAATCTGCTGTGATTTCAAAGGTGGCCTTCTGTACTTAGTCATTAGCTCAGTCTTTCACAGAATGAGTTTCCTACAACCTACCTTTTGTTGTATTAGTTAGTAGCTTACATCTGTCTTCATGTTTGCTTAGTTGCACTGGGATCTCTTCCCTCTTTTATTCTGCCAACCTGCGTAGAAATGAGCAGCACTTAATGTGCAACTTCTCTTTCCCCCTGGCCCTCTTTTGTGTGGCTTAGATGTGGACACGTCAGATGGGGGACTGTAAGTCCTTCCCAAGCCACTAGACATGAACCAGCCCTGTATATTTCTGTGTCTTGTGTTCTAATGCCATAATTACTTCCATATTATATATTTTAATGTGGGTCTCTGCTGGCTACCCACAAAAATTAGTTGAATAATAAGAGCAAGCAAAGAAGCTAAACTGGAAGCTTCAGGCTTAATGTGGAGTTGGCATCCGAGTCAATAAAAGGGTCAATTTTCTTTTTTTGATGTATTTGCAGCTCCCATAAGCAGGAAGGAACATGCCTCCCTCGTTAGCTTTTGAGGTAGGCTTGCTAGCCATAATTGAGGAACTGCAGGCAGTGGTGGAGCAACTGGTAATAAAAGTGGATGGAATAAATTCCCCTGGTGCCTGAAGCTGCCTGGCTGCTGTCCCACCACTGCCCAGGAGCACCCTCATTTAAATTATGGGATCCTGTAGTGGCCACACATCGCTTTGGGGACCACACAGATGTGGGTTCCTTGAATGCAGCAAGTGATCTTTCTGGCCAAACCAGAGGGGTTACAGAGCAGATCCAAACACTTAGCAGTTAGTGAGGGTGATTTGGGGGCGAGGAGAATCTTTTAAAAATACAGTTCTACAAAATTCAGTAGAGAAAATGGAGTAAATGACATTACACGCTACTCACCTGCAACCCCTGCAGAGACAATGAGTTTACACTTAAATTTACAGCTTCCAAGGATAATGAGGAGCAGTAACTACATGACTGTGCCCTGGAGAAAGAAAGAAAGAAAACCAAAGATAATGTACTGCTTACTAGCTAGCCTAATGATGGCTATGAGATGGTACACTATTAGTCCTACCATGTGCAACAGTTTATTGAGAGTGAGTGAGTGAGTCTCTCTGCCTCTCTTCCTCTCGCTCTCAATGGAGTCACAGTTACATTTTCTCATTAACTAAAACAGGATAGATAAGAAGATAGATCCTTCCTTTGGATATGGTAGGGGTTTTTTTATTTTGTCCGGCAAACATCACAGTTATGTTTCAGGGGATAAATAGAATGAGAGTAAATCTCAACTGAATTTATTTAGCTGGAGAAGTTTTCACAAGCAACATGGGAACACAATGTCAGACTGTAAAAATAAGCAAACAAATAAAAACAAAGCTGCTATTCTAGTTCAGCAATCATATTAAAAAGAAAAAAATGGCTGTTTAAACTTTAAATATTTAATTGACTTCTTTCCTACTGCAATTTTTCTGGTATAAAAAGATGCATAGGAAAATATTATGTAAATAACTGGGACAACTTTCTAGTGTTGCAAAAGATTATTGGCAGAATATCGTGGTGCCAGACTACCATGTTACTGTATTTCTTGGATTACACTTGTTACTTGGTTTTAATAGCTTTTTTCAAAGAAACCTTAATGCACTTAGCTGTATTATTATTAGGAGTAGTAACAACAATGATAAAATATTTATTTGAATTGCAGTAATTACTTTAAGTCATTGTTTCTTATTAATTAAAGTCCAAAGACTTTTAACCTCAATGGGAATCTTTTCACCGACTTCAGAGATTTGGACCCTGCCCTATGAGAATATTCAGATATATTTTTTATGCTATTGGTTATGCTACTGTTCACTCTGATAATCATCATAATTTATAGATTCATTGCACTTGCCTATAATTAAACTTTATTTTCAGAAGTATGATGATAATTGGATTTCTCTGCCAAGACAACTGCTGACATCAGTGCAAGAATAACAGCACAGAGCGAGGATCCTTAAAGTCAGATAACACATAAGTTAGAAGCTAAACTTCAAACAGGTCTGAAATGTGTCAAGTGCAGTGGTACCCAGAACCCCATGGGAAGTGTGGAGGGAATGGATTGTCTTAAAGAGGAGCTGCAAGAGAGACCTGCTGAACAGGGAGCAGTCTGCAGTGAATTAACGCTAAGGGTGTGGGGCGTTACTGCCCCTCAGTTGGGTGCTGTTCTCTTTTATGGGGGGAAAAAACATGATTCACTGTGACAAAGAAAAATAGAAGCAGCACTAGGGTTTAATGGAAATAGTGATACTTCAAGGATGGTGTACTACATCGTGGGGTTTTTTTCCCCCAAATTACAGGTTAAGCACCCAAAAGACAACAACTAAGCATATTGTGAAAGTACACGGGTGTTGGGGGTCACCGCCTCTTGCAGAAGCCGGATGCAATCCATCAGCTGCTTAGTGGTGCTTTGCTTTTTGTGTGATGGTGGCTCGCACAGAATTGTGGCTCTGTGGCTCCCAGCAGGAGGGGGCCTGGTTGTCCCTTCTCAGGGTCCCTGTCTCCTGGCTCTGGGCTGGGTCTCTGGACAACTGTTCAGAGGGGTTCAGATGGGTTTGCTAAAGGATGCTGGGACTTTGCCTGGAGTGAACATTTTGCAAATATTTTTCAGTCCCTTGAGAAAGCAGCTCAGGATTTGGATGTTGTGTTGTGCTTGTTCTGGGCCTGTTTCTTTTTCATGAACAGTCCAGATTGCTTGCATGAATGGACTGTGGGCAGAATTATGGCCTCGATACTGATCGCTGCTGCTTTCGTGAGGAAACAGGTGGCACCAAATCTTCCTTTTCCTACTGGAACCATCAAATGTAGGGAACAGTAAATTGCACTCACTCAGAACTGCAGTAAACATCTTCCTCGGCAGGGAGTGAAAAGCAGGGAAGGACTCAAAATATGTGAGTCAGGATTCCTCCTTCTGAATGAAGTTGTTTTACATTAAGGGAAATATATTGAAACTAATGCTGTAATAACTGCTTAACAAAAACTTTTTAAAATAGAGATTTCATTATTAAGGAGTAAAACAGTTGTTGCCTTTTCTGTACTTTATATCTGAAGAAATCTGTGTCCTGTACTAGTTTTATCCCTAGCACAATAAGCACCTCAGGCTGCATTACATTTATGATGTTGCCACATCATCCAAAGTATAGTTGAACATTTGGCATGCTTCTTAATTTATAATAATAAGCAAGACACTTTTTCCCTGCCCTTTTTGATATATGTATGGATATAAACCACTTTAATAAAATAAGGTTCATGTAGACAAGTACTGTATTTTTAGGGGTAGGCCAGATTAAGAGAGCATTAAACATTCCCATACATCATGTTAGATACAGATTTATAATGTGTGTGTTTCGTGGTGTATGCCAGCCACTAGTTGCCTACAGTCAGGAAGAAGTTTCCTGTATGATAGCCGGTGACATAACTGCAGTATACCTGATACCTTACGCTTCTGAGCTGTTGGATTCTGGCTGCTGTTAGGATACTGGACTGGGAGCTACTTGGTCTAGTGAGCATAGCACATCTTTAGTTTTTCTTTTAATTTCCTCAATAACAATATTGTTTCATGAGTTCACATAGAAATCTTTATTAGTATTAATTACCAAAGATACAACAGTATTATTATCACTAGCAGATTTTTTTAATCCTGGTTTGTTTTTTGTTTGTCTCTGCATCCATTTGCAATCAATCTCATACTAAAATACAAAAACTGATAGTGTCAAGTCCATTTGCACTTGCCTGTATGGACGTGCCAAATATGTACTGAGGAACAGTGCTTGTGCACATGCTTTTCTTCTATTGTCTCATTAGGTGGCATCCGGGCTGACATGAACTTCTCTTCAGTCTCCAGATGCTTATCATTTGCTTTTAAAAGAAGGATGAATATTATAGACTGAGAAAGTAAAAGCTGTCCTGAGAGAGACAGTGGCATCTAGGCATGTTAAGTCTGACTGTAAGCATCTAATCTCAGCTCCTAATGCTCTCTGGCTCTTTTTGAAAATTGTACCACTAACTATAAAATACAAAGCCTACAAATGGTAGGTTTGTAATAGCAGCAGTTATTCAGCTTCCAGATAGTAATTTGCTATAGTTTGCAGGCAGTTCTCAGGATGTCCTTGCCTTCTGACTATGTCCGCTGTTAAGTGTACGGAGGTACCAGCGAGGCTGCATTTTTGGCTCTTCTCTGGGTAGGCTAAGTCAGCAGTGTGCATTGATGATAAATGATGTAATAGGGAGGGGAAGTGGTAGAGAAGTATCTTCACTAAGAATCCTGAGGGGTCAGTTCTGTGTATTGGGGTGCAGTCATCGGAGAAGTAGTAGCCTGACCCCAGCTTGTATTTCCCAGCTCCTGGTCCTTACCACTTGAGATGCTTCTCAAAACTTGACTCTTGTGCATTGCCATTTGCCCCATTCCTGAACAGGAACACAGGCATTATCTGATACATGTTTGGTCTTAGATGATGCACGTACTACCATCGCAACACTTTAGCCTTCACTGGTACAGTACATATTTCTCTGCTAGAGAAAAGTACAGTGTAGAACCAGAAGTGGGTAAACTTGTTTGGTTAAACCAGCATCTTGAATCTTTGATGTGGTC
The DNA here is from genome assembly GCA_013389945.1 of Fregata magnificens. Lineage (NCBI taxonomy): Eukaryota > Metazoa > Chordata > Aves > Suliformes > Fregatidae > Fregata > Fregata magnificens. The sequence goes on from WAAD01013723.1 coordinate 115,817, forward strand.
AAAATATAGATGAGGTTAAGAAGAAAACTCAGAACCTTTCACTTAAACACATACTGCTGCATTTGGAGCTATTCGGGAACAGAAGAAAAGGTGCCAATGTTAAAACTGATTAATATGTTAACTAATACTAGCCAGTGGCACGTGTATGTTGTAAGTCCCACCCTCTGTGCAGGGAGTCTCTGCTCTTTGCTCTAAGCTGTAGCTGCTCATGCTTTCAGTTTGAGATCCCTCGTCCAGTCCCCAGTGTGTTGGCCAAGAGAGCAGTTGCCGTACTAACATGAGGCAAGAACAGCCTCTCTTGCAATGTTTCTGGGCTGGAAACAGAGAGAGAATATTTAAAATCTCATGAGAGCGAGCTTGTCCTGATAAGCTCTCCTCTGTAAAGAAGACACGATGGCTGAGTGAGCTGTGGGAATGGATGGGCAGCTTTCTGCAGGAAGTCTTGGAACAGAAAATGTCCATGACCAGCAGTGAATTTGAGTTTCTAAGCAAAGTGGTGCTCACATAAGACCTGAAATGCTTGGAAGAACGAACCAGACCCTTAAAAAAAAAAAAAAAAAAAAAAAAAAAGGTACTAAGACTGTATAATGAGAAAATATCAGGAAACAGCCATAGTAGAGACAAATCTTTCTGACTACAGCCGCTAGTAATCAGGAGGTATGCTGCCATTAAGTGCCCAAAGCGTTTTGTCCTGGCCAGTGTTGCTGCCAGACCATTGCTTCTCTGGGAACAATCCCGCAGGAGGACCAGCTTTCCCAAGTGGTGACCTGGTCCTAACAATTAGATCAGTGCTGTTGTGGGCTGAGCTCTAATAACTTGTATGTGGACCAAATGCTGAGGTGACTTTTTTTCTTTTTTTTTTAAACCATGCTTTATGCTATGGCTCTGTATTTGCTAAAGCTGGGATGAGTTGGTGGCTTCTGGATGCCTTACTGGGGAACAGAAGTAGAGGCAGCTAATCCGTACAAATTCAGTGAAAGCAGAAGCTGGTGGTGCGTAACAGCTTCCAGGTACTCCAGGCAGCATGGAGACAAATCTGTGTGTTTGGGTGCGCAGTCATCTGGCTCTACTTGTTTCCTGAGACTTTTTTCCCCAACGTTGTTAATCCAGGGTGACAGATAAGGACAAGTACATATTCTTTACCACTGACCTACCTTTCCTGTCAGTAGGGCAAAAGACAGGCAAGAAGTTGTATGCAATGGGATTCTCCCTAGCATAGGGTATTTCCCCCACTATTAGTTCTTCTGTAATTAATAAAGAAGTGTAATGTTAAAAAAGGTAACACTTCTGGATGGGTGCCATGCTTTCAGGTTAATTTAAGAATATCTTTTCATTATGAGGAAAGATTAAATTTCTTAGAGATTTGCTGAATTCAGAGGAGCCTTGTCTTGTGACTGCCTTTCCTTTAAAAGCATGTTAAGTTCAGCATGCAAAATATTGTGGGAAAGTTGGCTTTCATCTGTTGACACTGTTTAACATTCAGGATTTATGTTAGTTTCTTGTGTGTAAACACAATAGGCATTTTATAAATTCGAGTGTTCTTAGAGTAATTTAAGATGTAAATGATATTGTTCCTACTGGTTACATTATATAAAATATATAACCAGCTGCTGAATTTGTAGCACAGAGGCCTGTCATACTATCTTTCTTTTATGTGCTGTGGGCTAGGTGCATCACTTATGTAATTTCATTTACTCCAACAGCTTACTTTTGGAAATATTATTGCACATAGTGGCTATGAAAAGGAGTACCTACACTTTACAGTACCAAAGGCTGTAATGGCAATTTTCCAGAAGCCTTGAGATCTGCATGTGATTTGCATAAAATATAGCATGTTGGCATGCTTTTTCCTCTCCAATAAATATATGCTAATAAGGTATGTATTAACTAGATAGATGTATACTAATATTGTTTCATCAATAATCATTCTATGACTTGTGCTTTCTATCCAGTGTGCCAGCATTTGTAACCACCATGTAATGTTTAATTCAGAATTATTGGGGGGGGTTGTTATGGGGTTTTTTCTCAGGTATTTCAAAAAACAAGTAGCAAATACATATTTGACTGACCAAGAAAAAATCTGATCTGCAGCATTCCACTGTGCGTGAGGATCACATTAGTAAAAAGGTGATGAGGATGTAGCTGACACCAGTATCTGTGAAAGAATCTCTTTCCTGTAGTACAAACCAGAAATGGCATTATCTGGCCTTTCTAAAGGGCATTTTAGCACTATCCCTGTGTTTCAAATCCTGGCTGAAGAGTGGATCAGCAAACAGTAATCAGCAGACTTGGATTCCAGGGAATGGGCGAAGTGTCTAATGACTAAATGCAATGATTAGTGAAGGTAGGATCAAGACAGGACTGTAATCCCCAGAACAACCAATACAACTTTTTTCTTTCCAAAGCTAGTTAATACCTTGCCCTTCTAATTATCCTAGCTTCAGAGGAAAGTGCCATTTTCTACCTGGTTCTCATTACTCCATCGGATGCATTAATTTAAATACTTCTGAACATATAAACAGGCTTCTGAGCAACAGGCTTCTTTATTTTTTTATACACATTTTTATACCTCTCTGAGTTTTTATATATTTTATAAGCAGTTCTAAAGTGTGCAGTTCTCTTCAGCTGTGCAGTATGCAGAGCTGGGGTCTGCTCAGGGTGTCCAGGGTAGGTTTGGCAGCTCTTGTGACACTGGGGCTAACAGCCCTGCCCCAGGTAGTGGATCCCTAGAGGCACCGACCTGCAAGCGGATCCCCAGCACTGTCTGCTGTGATCTCTGAGGTGTGGTGGAGAAAACTCAGTGGCTTGACCTGGGAGAAGGTTTGCTTCTTCCCTTCATCCGAAACCTTTATCATGTGAAGGAAATAGGAAGGAGCTGACTGGTTCTACCTTCCTTTTTCCAATCCTAACCAGCAATCTGAGCAGCCTTGGAATAAAAAGAAGTGGAAGGGAAAGAGTAGAGAAGCAGCAGGGGTAAGCTGTGGAAAGAGGGAGTAAAACCAGTTGAGAGAAGTCCTAGGGAATAAGTGAAAGTAATACATATGCTTCTTAAGTTCCCGCAGCTTCAGAGACTTTGTCGTCTAAGACTCATCTTACCTTTGAGCACTGGTTGGTTTTTTTTTTTTAAATCCCCCAACTGTATGGGTTTTGTTCTCCCAGGTCTTTTGGGCACAGTGGTAGTTGTGATTAATACTGTGAATTGTTGGTGTTTGCTGCAAAAAGTAATGTTGATTTCAACAGGGATTGTAAAGCCCTGTTTAATTTATTTTACCATTTTCATTTTTGAAAATTCGTTTGGCATTGATAATACAAGCAGAGCATTTTTGCAGGAGTGAGAGAATCCTGACCTTTTTTGCATTACTGGCTATGAGGAATGTGGGTTTTTTTCTGAATTTAATATTTGATTTGTCAAACTGACTTGTCACTGTGAAAAGTTTACCCATAGCTCTTCCTAATCAAATCTTAATTGAATAGTTATCATGGTTTTAGTTATTTTTTATGACCTGTCTTTTGTTCTTGTTGATGTAAAGGTAAAACTGGAAAAGAAAAGGAAATGGAGCTCTTCTAAAAGTCATGAACAATACAAACATAACAGTTTATCAAGGCTCAAAATTTTGATGCCTCATGGAAGGTGTAGTCTATCTAGGGATCCCAGCCCTTAAAGGAAACGGAAGGCATGAGGCACAGAAGTGACACTTTTGCTGAGACACTATGGAAGTGTTTTCAAGTTTAATCTTGTTTGGCTTTCTGCCACGTGGGGGAGATGGGAAGGGTAATAATTTGTGTTTCTGAGGCTTTTTCTTCTTTACAGAACCCCTTATTTCTAGCGTGCAGGGAAATACCTGACTAGTTTTTCTCATAAACATCCTTACATTAATAGTAGTTTTAAGTAGGAACTTCCTTTGCAAGTGATGGGTGCTGGTACATTCTGGGGGGAGAACCACCACTTCATGCTTATCTAGACTGATGGAAGATAGCTGTTAACCACAGCATGTTTCAGGTTAAAAGGAAGGCATTGATATAAAGCTGACCTTTGTATGGAATAAAGAACTGTTGCTTTTTAATAAATGCCCTTTTTGATAAGGTTTCATTCCCCCCCCCATCCCCCTGACAATGGTTATATTTTAAATAGTTACTTCACTTATGGAGGGATTGAAGTAAGCTAAGACAGCCAGAAAACGGTCTTACCTATTCTACATGTGCCTTTTTTGTGATCATCTGCATACTGATACAGACGTAGTACTTTCATACTTCCTTGTCCACAAGATCAAATGTGGAGAAGTCAATTTTATGCTTTTCCTGAGCATGTGCTGTAAAGGTGTTGTGCTTAAGGGGACAACTGCACAAGAGCTTTTGATGTTGCTGTCTGATGGCACTGAGTCATGGTGATAGGTGACCTTGTGGAAGATCACCAGTTATGGTTGGCTGTAATCCCTCTCCCACTCATGACACTGCCCTGAGCCAGTCTACCCTCCTGATGGAAGGAGCTCCCTGCTACTTTCCACCTTCTTGCATTCACCTTTATTTTACATTTCTGCATTGCCTTTAAAACACAGTGGTAGCAATTGTTCATCCTTGAGCTCAGGTTCATTAATTTACGGGTGACTGAAGAGCTGCTGCATCTAATTTCTTTGCCTCTGAAGATACCCTCCTAAAATAGGAATGTGAAAAGCATGGTTTACCCAATGTCTGGTATTTTTCTCCAGTTTCATATTTTTCTCTATTTACTGCTCAATATTTACTTGCATTTCTACTTAAGATAATCATAGGTTGATATCTAGTATGCAAATTGAATTTGAACAGTGGAGAACTTGGTGTCACTTTAGAAGCCATGTGTGCACCTCACCCTCTGACTTGTGAAGTTTTCATACTGATGGACATGACACTGGAGAAACCTTGAGCAAAAATGAACATTAGGCTAAAACCTAAAGTCAGCAGGCTTTATGGTGTCCTGCAGAAGCATGTAAGAAATTTTTTTTTTAAAATACTTCTTGCTACAAGGAGGTAGAAGGATCCTGGTAAGCATCATCAGATGCAGTACCTGCTACAAAGGTAACAACTTGCAATTTCTTTAACATGCTGACAGCCAACTGTACTTCTAGGAAAGCAACATGCTCACATGTGCAAACACACACAGGCACACATACAGGAGTTTTCATGCAAACTTTGGAGAGGAAATCCTGCCCTACTTAGAAAAATGTTTTAATACCCATAGAGAGCAGGAAAGTTGTGCAGAAGTCCTGCAGGAGACCCTCCTTGCAGCATATGTACAGGCCTTGCTTTGTATATGGTGAAGGACCTACTGTGCTGAAGTCTGGATGATGAAGTCTGAAGGTGGCAGCGAGGCATGTAACCTTCTGCAGAATGGCATTGCTAGCTTAAGGCTCGACCTGCATCCCTAGCAGATATGCTGTTGTTATTGCTTCACACTCCAAAACTTACCAGTGGTTGCCATTTAGTTTTGGATGGGCCTCAAGCTTTACAGTACTGTTTCCAGAGCTTCCTGGTGGACCTCTCCTGGTAGCAGAAAAGTCACATTTGTTATGGGGAAAGGAGCATGAGGTATGTGCAGAGGAATGGCAAGCTGCAGGACATCCCTATGAGTGCTGCCTCACCCACAACGTGAATGCACTACTTGGATAAGGTAGATAATAGTTCTTTAAATGTTCAGAATTTTCTGTTCTGGATGCTGGTTCAGATGACTGTGATAACCACGTGTTTGCGGCTTTGGGCTTAGGCAAGAGTCCGCTGTTTCAAACAAATACTGTCCTATGGTATACAAGTTCTAAACCAGAAATTTTTCCAGTTTTAGTGATAGTAGCAGGCTTTCTTTTTATAAGTAGGGTGCAAAGAGCAAACCTTGGGGGATGATGATGAGTTAGTTCAGGAGAATAAAATAACAATATTCTCCTACTATTCCCCAATAAGAAAGAAAAAAAAAATATGCTGAGGAAAATTAACAGTGGTAGTTGTTCCTATAAAGACTATGGAAGGAAATGAAACTCTTTTACTAACATTTCAATGGTGGTTTTTTTCCATTTCCTAGGTATTTTTTTAATTTGATTTTTAATATAATAAAATATATTTATTTTCAGTTGTGGGTTATCTTAATTTTTAAATTTTTCTTTCCTCTGCTGGGAAAGAGTAAGAGGAACACATTTAATAAGTAAATAAAGGAAGAGTAAAATGGCTGTTCAGGGGAAAAAAAAAATTCAGTACTATGTGATAAATTGAAAAACTTAACCAAATGTAGAAATCTTTCACACAATCTAAAAGCTACAATTGCAAAAGCAACCTTATTTTACCCTTTTTCCACCCCTTGATTATTTTTTTGACTAGCAGTAAGGTAGAGACAGAAATGCAAGACCATTGATAGAACAAGAGAGTCTGCGCCAAGAACCGTGGGATGGCAGTGTATGTGTCTGTGAAATGTCAGAGAAGACTTCAGGGAGTAGGGAAAATATCAGGTAGCTGAACTAAAAATTCACCAATATGCAATAGTCAGTAGCTGATACTCTTGAAAAACATCATGGGATTTGCATTGACCTCAAGTGGGTGGGATCTCTTTTCTCCAGCAGCATGAAATAACGATGGAGGAAAAAGATTAGTGCCCTCCGACAGTGTGCTAGGAGCTCTTTATGATTTCCAATGATAAAAGCAAATTCAATCTTAAATATTATTAGGAAGTTCTGTGCGTATTGTCAATAAAGAGTTAACAGTAGTTTTTGGCTGACTGCTGCTTTTGTACACTTGTGTGGAGGAAGTAGTAAGGAACTTGTGTTTCCTCTTGCGTTATTGATATTTTCTTTCATTTTCATTCATGAAATTCAAAACCTCTCAGTTAAATAACAGCACATAACAGGGCTGCTGCTTTTATTAATATGTCTTTGGAGGATAACGAAAGGAATGGGTGTAACCATTTGAAATACTGCTCTTGGACAGTCAATATTGGAAGGCAGTAGCAAAGCCCTTACTGTCTCTAGATGAGCAAATGGATTACTTTTCCACTCGGGCTCTGCTAACTCTTTAGGGTGATTAAATTTGAATCTTTGCTGCTGCTTAATAGTAACTCTTACAAACAGGAAAAAAAATGTTTAGAGGGAGAGTGTATAAGTGATGTTGAGATTTCAGACTTTTCCTTGTGGACATTTTTGTTGTTGTTGCTGTTTTCATCCTACCTCCAATTAAATCTACATGTCAGTGGAATTACGTAGTTACTTCAAAGACTCTTTCTTTGGGACATGATTAGAGATATCTGAAATAATGAGAAAGTGGGAGGCAAGGAAGAGAGTAAAGTTCTGCAAGGATTTATAACATTGGAATGTAAAGAGGGGTCTTTGTTCATTTGTTTCAAAGGTCCAAAATGTGCCAACCTACTTCTGCTACATTTCTACCTGCTAGCTGAAACCTGAGCTAACCTTCCCCATCAGCCAGGGGCAAAAAGTGACAGTATATTCTCGGCTGTTGATATGAGTGTAACAAACAGAAATATAGCTTTTCAGGAGGGAATGTCATGTATCTGGGATTTCAGTACCCTATTTGTCACAACTCCTCAGCCATTTTGGGATGGTGAAGTTGTAAGGTCGGTCTGCTCAAGTTGTAAGGTTGGTCTGCTCTGCAGTGGATATTGGCTGTCAGGCATCCCTGAGAGGCTACAGCTACCGCACTGTGCTACACTACACAGACCTTGGGAGCTACTGAAATTACAAAAAGAAGACTTGGCTCCATTGCAGCCTTATGCCAGCACAGTATGAAATGCTTGTGTTTATCTAACTGGTGTGGTAGACGGTTGTAAATGGCAAAGTAGTACAATTATTTAGTTTCTTACCAAGCTTTCGCTTCTTTCTGGTTGTATGGATCAGGCAAACTTTGCGGATGTGGGACATGTTTATAAGCTTCTGTAATATTTTTTTTTCTTTTCCCTGCATTTTTCCCATAGGCTTGTTCACAGCAACACCCACTGGAGGTAATGAGCAGTGACAGTATCATTGCAGCTTTCCCCTGGGGAGCTGAACGCTGGCTCCTGTAAGCCAACGCTGTAGGCAGTGGGGTTTTTTATATAAAGGGTGGGATGCCTCTAGTCTCCAGCAGCATGTTTTCTGTCAACCAGGAGAAAATACTTAAATAAAAAAGTCTTAATAAACCTGGTCAAAGCAAAGCTGGGTTTTGGTTTACTCAGCTGCTGTAATGGGTTATGAGAATGACACAAAGTTTAATGCAATCTAGTTCATCTAATTCCCGAAGTCGTTTCATTGTAATCCAAGTAAGAAGTGGAGCTGTCATGATAATGTGAGCGTGTTCAGTAGAAGAAGCATGAGATTCTGTTTTTAACAGAAACTCAACCCTAGGCATATGAAAATGTGGTATTAAGAGTACAAATATAAGAAGCTCCTGCTAAAGAAATGGAAATGGCCCTTGCGTGGCCTTCTGATAGGAAGACAGATCAAATGAACGTACAAGACCTGAGAGTTGTGTTGCTGTGAGAGCTGGGCTATAATTTAGCGAGCTGACAGGAGGAGTGAAGTATCTCCTCAATATCTGTGTTTGGCAGAGGAGATGAATGCATACATCAGGAAACAATGTTTAAGTGTTTTATTTCCTTATTTCAGCCTGTCAAACTGTCAGCGTAGTTAATGGCCACCAAGAGAGAGTGAGGGGGAGGGAGGGAGGGGAGGAGGAGGATAAATTGAAGGAAACAAAGGTGCTGTGGAGTCTGGAAGAAAGAAAAACTGGGAAAGATTAGCAGGGTGCTGAGGCATAATGGTCCCCTGGACACAAATATCGAAACTCCCTCTATTGGCTTGAACCTCCTCGCCCCTCAAGCCCTCCAAGGAAATGTGTAGAGACTGTCCCAGTACACCGCACACGGTAACTTTATCTTACTGTATTAATTTTGCTGCGGTAGTACTTGGGCCCGCAGTCAGCAAGGCACTTCAGCAGGACTTCATATCATGTTTAAGTCAGGTATTTTGCTGAAGTGGAATCTAAACTGAACAAGATTGAATTGGCTTGTCCGGACTTCGAGATCTTGGGGTTCAGGCAATTTTTTTGTTTTGTTTTACAAACTGTCTGTAGCTGGACTTTTTCCTTTAAACAAACAAGGTTTGAATTGTTACTTTATTAAGTATACAGGGAGATACAAATGTCTTGAGATGTAATTCTGACACACCCACGCACCTTCCACTAAAATCAGTACAAATGGAATGCTTTTCATAAGAGAAGTATTTTTAAGGCGAAGCCAATATTATGTATTATTTTCATTGCATGGAAACAGAATGGGAGTAAAAAAATTTTTTTTTATACATCAAAGACTGTTTGGTTCAGTAACCGCAGAGAGGAGGATAATGCGAACTATTCCTGTACTTTATTAAAAGATGACACTTTGTTTTCACTGCCTTGTTAATCATGCGGGTTGGCAGCAAAAGGACTTACGGTTCTGCCATGGGAGGTGGAGCTGGTTTGCACACACCCAGATGAAGCACCTTCCAAATTGCGCTTTGGAGGTGTGGAGCCCAGATAGCATGTGTCCCAAACTGGATAAATGACGAAGCTGAAGCTTTCCGGGCTCCGTGGGGAACATGCGGCTCAGTTGTGGCTTGACTCGAGCAACAAAAAACCCTCCCCTTTGTGCATCAAGGCAGAGAGCAGAGCCCGTATGGAGACGGGGAGTGGCTGTTGGGATTAAACCTTAGGATACGTAGTTTTGATTCAGAGGAAAGCTTTGGGCATTGCCTGTTCATGTCAGTAGAGTTACGGGGCCACAACGTTTCACGTGAAGCCACTATCATATCATGCGGCATCATAAGGTACGAATTTGAACTGGGCATGGTAAAAATGGGTTTTCCTTTGGCATAGCATCGTTGTAATAGTGTTGTGTGCGTTCTATCCAAATATACAGTTCTTATTAATTATTCCAGTGAAAGCCACTTGAATCCTGTAGTTCTTGGTTTTGCCTATCTATTGCTTCTTTAAAAATTTCCTTAAGTTAAACAAACAAATGGGTAAAATAAGGAAAGAGTGATACAATGGTATTCAGCATGGTTTAGTGGTTTTATTATATTAATGGTCAAAGTTGTAAATTTTTCTGTAGTCATTTCAATGGAGGAGGGTTTTAAGAGGAGTTTTGAAACAGAATAAAGTAGTAGCTTTGTGAAGTCTTACAGGATGTTTTTGGTTATGAGGGGAGCTATGGGGAATACTTGGTGTACATTTTTTGAAAATACACTTAACAGGTGTTGGAGGGTGGTGCTGCCAGCTGCCTTGAGCAATGATTCAGCCTGGCTGTACAGAATTGAAGAGAATAAAGTAAGATGGCATTAGGCTGGGAGGAGCCTTGGAAGTCAGGACAGCAGCAGATACCTACTGTGATGGAGAAGGGAAGCCAAAGGAAAATTGTAAAGGCAGGTATGTAATGAGGAAAGCAAGAGATGAGAAGGATGATTTTTGCTGTGGCAGGTGGTAAGAGGGGGACGAGACTGCTTTTATTGACACTGAAGGAGCCATGTCCTTAGAACAAGTTTTTAATGGCTTTATAGTGGGACTCAGGTTGAACTCTTCATGGTATTAGAAGTGCTGTGGTTTAGCACCCTTAAAAAGAGGTGTTACTTATTTGTCTCTGTCATTGTATGGGCAACTGAAAGGATAAAGCCTGAACCCAATCCACAAACATCAGAAACATTATGTCAGTAGAATACAGTAATGCTTCTTTTAATGCAAATTTAATCAAAACCATGGACCCTACTTGGCATATGTACAATCATGTCCCCAGGCTCTGTGGTCTCAGGAGATGCAGCAGGTTGAGAGAACAGTATCTGCTCAAAACCTGACTTAAGGATTTCCAATGACTCAGGGCAGGGAGAGCTGATGATTGAGTGATATGTGAACTGAATGGGTCAGCCATTGCTCTGCTGGGGAGAACTGAGCTGCCAGTGAGCCCTTCTTTCCAGTAAGATGTGAAATCCATGGTTCATTGAAAAAGCATATGCTTTGTTTCAGACCTGTAGCAGCATTACTAATGTCTGTCTGAATACCGAGACAAGTAACTGTATCTGCATATTTAAATTTTACATATGATCATGATGCAGATTTGAGTTATCTTGCTAGGCTAAGCTATGATAGGAGCTCAATATTAAATGATAACTGTGTTTCAACTCTGAATTGAGGTTCTTTGCTAGAGTGGACAAATGAGCCCAACGTGCAGGCTTGCACGGCCGGAAGGACTGAAGAGCTGAAGCAGAACTCAAAAAGGAAGTGAGTTTGTTAGTCAGCCAGTTTTTCAAAAGGAAAAAGAGTTTATGTGAATCACTGGAAACTACTTCACATTGTTCTCATTCAGGAATATACATAGGAGACACTTTTTGCCAATAAAAGCATTAATTCATGGGTAATGAGGAGTCCTTGCCATTCCCATGTGAAAGCTCTGCCAGATTGGGTCAGATGACTCCACCTACTAAAACTATGTATGCTTATGACATGTACTGCTTTTAGCCATAAATAAATCTGTGGCATTGTGCCTGTAATAATCTTTCTGCAGAGCTGTACAGCCTACTACCCATTAGCTGATGTATTTATCATGCTTACTGTTCTTTTCCATTATTTCTGTAGTATGAGTATGATGGTATCTGGTAAAGTAATTTTAAAAGTATTGTTAAAAGTACAAAAACACAGATCATATGAAGTACCCCTGAAGGTAATGGAGCTCTGTGTGGGCACAGAAGTAATTATTGTGGATCAGCTTGTTGCTCATATAACTGAAGTTCTTCACCCATGTACACACGCTGTGTGTGTATATATATGCACAAATACATTTATTTGTGATATTTAAACTCTCGTGCATACTTGACTGTTATAAAAGCAAAGTGAATATAAATATATAAGATTATAAGATTCTACATGTGGAGATGTTCATAGGGAGATGCTATTTTAGTATGTAGAAGGAGGTGATCGTGTAATTAAAGACTCTGTTACAGTTTTCAGAAAGGGGCAGATGTAATCGTTATACCTACGTAATGTTAGGCATTCAGAAGTAAGAAAATAACAACTGTGCAAGACTGATGTTCCACTGTTCTTAATTATTTGCTTTTTATAGAAGTAAAAGAAGAATTCTGCAATAAAAACATTTTTGTAATTAATTATGTTTTTGGTATTAAAGTCCTATTGTTTACCATTACATACTTTAAAAAAAAAAAAAAAAAAGAGGGGGTTAAATGCAAGTAACTGCCATCAGTGCAAGACTGACATGACAAACCCCAATTTTCTTTAACTGTGGCTGTTTATAGGTTTTCTTCTGGCATTTCTGCTGGTTCCTAGGATTAAAAAAAAGTCATAACAACTAACTCTCCCTTGAAATTCAAAACTATCTTGAAGCCTTACAATTTTAGAAAACCTATTAGTTCTGATTTTAATTGGGAGCCAAAATCTTCTGTGTCACTTTCATGGTGTTATATACTCCTAAGGCAGAATTTTGGGTTTTTTTCAGTTCTAAATCAGAGATTTTTATGATGATATCACTCACTCCAAAAAAGAATATTCTATGAATTGTGATTAAAATCTCAATTTTCTCAATAGACATTGTGAATACATTTCACCGTGATTGTGCTGGGAAATGCAGGCTGAATATTTTGTTTCTCACTCAATTAAGTTAACTGAGGAGTTGTTTGTGTGGGTGTAAACGTATTTGGAAAGAAGGACAACTTTTTTAAAAGTGTTCATGAAAGGGCAGTAAATGAAGAGCTGTGAGCTGAGGATGTATGTTAACCTGCACTGGTTGTATGTAACTGCTGAGACATCATGAACAATTGCTGTGTTTCTGAAAGGCTTTGCAGTCTTCCTAGAAGTAAGTGTTGGCCTAGGTAATAATACCCAGTTAGATGGTCTTAAAACAGAAGAAACAAGAGCATTGCTGTATCTACATGGACACTGTAATACTTAGAGTGTGGCGTTTTGGTGTCTCCCTTCTGTCAGCAGTTGAATACTAATTCCAAAGTAAAGAAAGGTTTCGGAGCTTGCATGGGACTTCCCTGGAGGAGGAGCAGTCATCAGTGTAAGGAAACTCTGGAGGGCTTTGCTGGAGAAGTCTGCTGTCAGCTGTCTAATACTGCACTCTACACTGGCAGTTCTTGACAAATATTGTGATGCTGTGCCCACATCCCAAAGTTGCTAACATAGAAGATTTACAAGTTTGCCAAGAAAATAATTTTTGTTTGGAGACATTCTTTTATGGATTTAAGAAGAAGGCACAGTTGATGGAAACCTTTTAGAATTTCTGATACAGATACATCTGGGGATAATTTTGTGCAGTAGGAAAATACTAAGGTATCAGTCTTCTGGGAAACATTGATGTCTTTACATTAAGATTAAATCCTAGGTATTCTGTTAAGTACTTTGCAGCTATAAAAACATCCTACATTTGCATAGTAAGAAGTCAGTGGTCCTTTCAAAGTACTCCCGTTCTCTTGAAATGCCAAGCAAATGAACAACATGCAGACTAGAGCAGGTTTTCTGCAGTGAGTTTCCACCCCGGAATTTATTTCTTCATGCTCCACCCAGAAAGCCAATCTTCATCTTCCTTGTTCATTTTGTCACCTGTTGCAGTCGCTGCGGCGTAAATTATCTACCGGCCTTGCCATTGCCAAAATATTTTGCCACTTGGCCTAAAAATGCGTGTGCTGGGTTCTCTAGAAATCTCCAGCACAAGAAGCGGGAGCTGCCAGGAAACGGGACTTTCTGGGGATGTCTCAGAAACCCAGGGGTGCCGTCGGCAACAAGTTTTCACATAAGCACCAGAGCTCCTCAGTCTCATCCATGCTGGACCCACAACCAGTCTAGAACAAAAATTTTTTAAAGTGTGTATGTGTGATATATATAGGCGACATTTGTGTGTCTGTATATATGTAAGTAATTACAAGCATGTTTTGATCAGGTCTTTGCTGTAACTTACTTGAATTAGAGTGATTGGCTCAGTGTTTTTAGTGTTGAAAGGTGCAGAACAGAAGTGTCGGGGAATATATAATGAAATTCATCACAGGATGATACTAACAAACTTTCAGGATAATTTGGGAATTAAAATTATTCTTTCATTTGTATTTTTTATCTGTAAGAGATTGATCTCAGGTGATCAGTTCAGTAGAGGTGACACTTTCTGTGGGATCCCAAGTACGAAAAATAACATTCAAATTAAAGGCTAATTTTTCTTCCATTAAAAGTGATGAAAGTATTCCACTGGACTTGAAGAAGGACTATATGCTTTACATTATAGTGGCTATCCTGCAGGCGTGTTAGACTCATAGATTCATTTAGGCTAGAAAAGACCCATCGAGTCCAACCATAAACTTAACACTGGTAAGTCCACCACTAAACCATATGCCTAAGTGTCATGTCAGGGTAAGAAATGGCGCTCTCTAAGATTTCTTAGAGGCAAAGGGATTACCGATGTAAGAGTTTAAAAGACTTTCAAACAAATGTAACCCGTATTTCTTTTTATTTGGATTTTCAGTTTTTGTTTGTTGCCTTAGGAATTAAGTTTGCCAGTTGTGCTTCAAACACAGTGCTGTATATCCAAAAAGGGAAGTATATCACATACAGGAAAATGAACACCTTTTTGTTGCACTCTCTAAAACACGTCTTATTTCTTGGGAACTTCTTTATTCATTGTCTGTCATTCTGAGACCTTGACACCATTTTCCTTTTGCAGTTCACCATATTACTTTATTGATCAAAATTTGGGAGGGTGAGGGAAGTATCAGAGTATATTCAGAGAACAGTAATTCTTACAGTTACCATCCTTTCCGGAAAGACTGTGATGCTAGGTTTCAACTGTGCCCACTGTTTTTAAGCCTGTTCTGCACTCTCCCTCTTCTCTCATGGGTATTGCCGAACAAGTAAGTTAAGCAGCAGCTGCAAGAGCTCTTTCAGTCAAGCAGCAGTCCTAGGAGTCCAGATTCTTGGTTTCTAGTGCTGCTTCTGCTGTACTATCACCATGTTATTTATTTGTCCCTTGATTTACTTATCTGTAAAATGGTAATGTTGATATTTGTCGTGAAATTTGCTGGAGACTTAAGCCTGATCCAAACTCTACTTAAGTCAATGGGAGCTTTACATCTCCATGTGTATTTCTGAACCAGACCTTTAGTTCACTGGTCTTTGCTGAGTCCTGAGAGATCCTTAGATGAAACTAGCTATGAAATATGAAATATTACTGCTATTTGCACAGTGTTAGGGTGATAAGATAAATTCAAATTAAGTGTCCTTGACCCTGGCTGTGAACAGTCTAAATTAGACATAACACAGCAAGAACATGGGGGTTTTTAAGTGTGGATGGGGAATCATAAAATATATGCATTGTTTCTTATGTCTTCTGAAAGTGCAGCAATAGGACGCTTCTCAGTCTCTACCTTGTTCATAATTTTACAGCATTCTTTTCATTTCTGAGATTGAAAAAACCCCAAAGATCGAAAGATCTCTCTGTAGCTCTGTCTGGTGCTCTGGTTTCTTGGAATGACTGTGAGCATTGATTGGATTTCTGCACCAGAGGCAGGGCACTGCGACCCCACTGCTGGTATATGTCTAGTAAAAATCTATCAATCAGTAGCACAAGGGTTCCCACTCACTAGCTTTGGATCTGGCCTCAAATACAGCATTTAAAAAAAAAAAGGGGGGGGGGGCCAAAAAAAGAAAAGAAAAAAGAACTGCCAGCAGGAGCTTCCTTTTTGATTATTAAGACAACAACAACAAATTATCCCTGTTTAGTATACGTTTTGAGATTGTTTTGGTGCCAGGAGTTCTGCCACCTGTTCCCAGCAGGACAATGTGGGGATAAGAAGAAAACTGGTAATGTTTGAGAAATAAAATATATATGTGCGCTTACAAAGTGAACTTTTATAATCTTTTTAGTGAAGGAGATAAACCTTTTCAGCATTACAAATCACTCAGAGGATGAGCTGCTTTAGTGCAGCCCAGGCAGCCGGGGACTATTTGTTTTCATTTATTTAAAGGAACCTCAGCAGGCAGTTTCAAACACAAAGTCTTGAGGGTTTGTTTGTTTGTTTTTTAAAAACAAAAAACCAAAACCCCCAAAAAACAAAACCGAAAGCGAACAAACACCTACTATGGTAGAAGGTCTGTATCATATGCTCTCCTTTCTTCTGTATTTTTTGTATTCTGCTTTTCCTAATGCTTGCAAATGAGATAGATAGATAGTAAAATTCATTCTAAGCCAGAAGTGATGCTGCTTGGTGTAACCAAGAAGTTAGAGTAGAAGTCATACAGGCTGTACGCTCGTGCGGATCAGCATAACTCCATGCACCTCAGTGGCCTGGAGGATCTGACCTGTTAGGTGGTATGGAGGCAGAACCAAATATTTATAACCATTAATAAATTAGAAGGTGCCCTAAGCAAAACCGAATGCAAGAAAAAAAATACCTTTCTAGGCTGCGGTTGGGCTGGGTCCTCAGCAGGAAGGCCTACTTTCCCAAAGGCATTTTCCCATCCTTGCTTCCCCCAGCAGCTGTTCTGACAGACCCTCTCTCCAGTAAGAGAAGGGACAAGAGGAAGCAGGGAATTAACCCTTTGCTTGCAAGAGACTAGGCTCCTTCTCATATTTGGCAAACAATAATCAGAAGATACTACAGCAAATGAACATTTTTTTTTTTTTTGAGGTAGAGCGATCAGAGGTAACAGATAAGAACATCCTGCTGTTGGAAATAGACATTTTACAATATCCCTCTAGGTGGACGCTCTGTTAAAATGGTGACAGTGGGGTCTTGGATTCTGGTAGCAATGAAGGGGTTAAATAATTTTTGGCAGCCCATTGATCATGTAAAACCATAAAGCAGTTCCAGTAGAAAGAGATGTGTAGAGGTAGAAAATATCGGACCGAGTGCATGCTCTCTGTGGATAATAAAAATTACCCACTTTCTCACAGATGTCGAATCTGGCAGTTTTCCACTGAAAATTTGGATTGCATATCAACTATCCAAATTATTTTAGTGTCTGCTGAAGAGTGTGTTTGGCAGGGTTTCCAGTAGGAAAATAGGAAGTCGATTTGAAAACATTAATACTATTTGAATACAACTGCTTAAGCTGATTGTTCCTTAGATGAGCTCCAGTGGAAACACATTCTGCCCTGCAAGTCCCCAGCAAGTCTCCAGGGGGAGAAAGTGGAGATGTGAAATTGGTGCTCGAGAGCGCAGGGAGAGGTCTACCTCCAGGACATGGAGGATTTACCTTCCTCCTGCCCCCCTCGCCACTTCTTTCAATTATATGTAGCCTGGTTAAATAACAGAGGGATATAATAGTTGGACAAGCATTTGAGAGGAACAAGAACCAAAAAGGAGGGTATGGTCATTGAAGAGAGCAAATATGTGAAGTACTTGTATAGCTTTTAGGGTTCTGAATGAACTTCACTGATTTGGGAAAAGGAGGTGAAATCACTGAGGCCTCAGCTAAGATGTACGTGCAACGGGTGGATGCCATCAAAGAAGTAACTGAGGGATTAGATGCACCAAGACTGGGAAAAGAGAACAGCATAGAAAGCAGTCAGAGGTACGTCCTTATTTAAAATAGCGTATATGGCACTAGTCTGCCCATCTCAGAATAACACAGGCTTTTTTGGGTTATGACTTGACCTTGTAAGAGGACAGACAAACACTCAGGTGTTTAGCATAGGGCTTCTTGCATCTTTCTCTGAGCAGAGGAAAGATAATAAATCAGAGGAGTGGCAATGCTGCTATTCTTAGGCTACAATTGAGACACAATAGGATGAAGTTAAGAGAAGAAAGTATCAGAAGAATAAACTGAAATTTTCCTGATGCTGAGTTTGGCTAGAAGTGAACTTATAAACTATAGGTCATGCATATCATAAAATACTTGAAAACTAAATAACAGGACACTGATGCACTTCTGAAGGGAAGCGATGGAAGTGATGTTCTGGCAGGCACTTCCATGGGCTTTGATGATAGACTCTTTTCATGCCAGCAGAAGTTAGTATTTCTAACTGGGGATATAATCAGAGTAATGTTTTACTGAGTTTTTTCACAGAACAACAATTCACAGGAAAAAAAAAAGCACTCCAATTGTCTTGGTATTCTAGACACCTTCTGTCAGATGTTGAAAATGTTTCGTTCCACTGCATGTCATGAAGGATGTGGGTTTGATGGCTTGGGCCAGGAGAAGTGCTAGAATAGAGCTGTTGCACTAATGTGACTTTTATTTATTAAAGTTGCATAAGTTTAAAGCCAGTGCAGTGTTAATAGGGCTGCAGACAGAGTAACAGAGTATTTATCTTTGTAAATCCTGGGGCTCTTCTGTTTTTTCTCTCCTATCTTTGTCACCTTACTAGACTCAAATACGCTTTGGTAGAAAAGCTTAGTCCTCCCTCCCTATTTATTATTGTTACTACACTGCTAGGAAGATTGGCGTATTGCTGTGGTATGAAGTGTGCATGTGAGAGAGGGAGTTTCTGCTCCAGAGAGCTCATGCTCTGCAGAGGTCAGAGTCAAGTGCTTCTCCTGTCTCTGATCTGTCAGTATGCTGATGCACTTCTAAAAACACTCCTTATAAAAAATTCTCAGGCTTTACCACATTTAATCTTTTGATCTGGTGCTTAGAGAATTATTGTCAAGTCCTACAGGGTATCTGGAGGATAACAATGGAAATCGGATGGTTTTTTGGTCTGGTGAAATTCTTGACATAGTGAAATTGGTAGAAATTTATTACTTGGATTTCGTAGAGGAAATTAGAATTTCATCTTTCAGAGGGCTCTGAGGACTCTTCCAATAAGTGGTCTGGTCCAGTGTTCCTGTTTGCCTCGGGTCAAATCAGATTCCCAGGGGTTGTGTCCGACCGATGTGTTGTCTCCCAGCCAGTGTTAAACACTGTGGGAGAATAAGTCTGGGGGCGGAGAACGCAGCAGGATCCTTGTGCTGGAGTGGGGCACGGGGTAAGTCATGGAGGATAGTAAATACACTTGAACTGCTAGTCTGGAGCAGTCAAGAGGAGAAGAAAAAAGAAACAGGGAGAGATGTTTGAAAAAGTTATTTGGTTTTGTTTGAAGGGAAAAGTGTACCTATCAGGTCATGATTAGGTTTTTTTAGTATCTTTTGTTCATACTTAATCTTTTGAGTCAGGAAATGTGTTCCCAGATACTTAAATGGCCTACTGGCAGTGCTGAATTGATCTCTGGAGTATTTGAAAGATTTTGAGACATCTTGTAAAATGATGACCACTGTACATTTCTGAATAGGTACAGTTTCTTGAATATATGTGTTAGAGCATTGTCTATCTTCAGCCATTGTAGTGGCGCACAAGGTATTGATTTTAAGATCCCTACATGCACAAGTGTGGCAAGAAGTGTTCGGTTTTGACTGCACTATCCTTCGTAGGGAATGCTACTGGCCAAAATGGTAGGTTCTGGTAGGTTACCTCATCTTTTTGCCAGGGCATGACACAGAGAGAATAGGTGAGATAATTCAGTATATGTATGTGAGACTTGTCAACTTGCTGAAACACTATCTTATCAGTTTTGATACTTGAAGACTAGGAGAAATTTAGTTCAAACTCAAAGCAAAGCTATACTTGACCATCCAACCATCAAACAGGGAAAGATTTGTTTTTATTATCAAGGAGGACATCTGATGAAATAGCTTTTGGGTCTCTTAGTCTGTGCCTATGGTCTCAAACCCTCAACAAATCTCAGTTCTGCCTTATGTAATAAAGCTTGTTCATGCATAAATTCAGACTGTTTAGTATGCATCCTATGGTTTTTGCCCATCCTGAAAGGATGGGTGAGCCAATTTGAATAAAAAAGTCTCTCTAATCCTTCCTAATCTTTATTGTCAGATTAGGATGCCAACTCTGCAATAGGCCTCTTTGTCTAGACTGTTTGCTTGGATCTGCCCATGTGATTGGGCTTATCAGTTAAAGGCCTGTATTACATATTTATATATTTTTAGGTTTGCGAGAAGGCTTTCAATATTTCACTGCTTTCTAAGTTTTCTACCACTGGGAATTAAAAAAGTAAAAAAGTGAGTCAAATCCTGATGCTGTGGTGGAGTCTAGGTCCAAATCTAATCTGTGTGGCTTCAGCCCAGCTTTCCCCCAAAGATTATATGGGAAGCTGCTTTTGTCTTTCCTGACACATGAAAACAGGAAGTTCTAGGAGTTTCAGGAGAGTCAGTTTTTGTAATATTTCAACCCCAATTACAGGAATTTCTTTTTGATTAGTTTAATTAAAATTATAATAAGACTTTGATTATTTTATTTTTTCCCAGTGATTCAACAGAACCAAGTTTGGGGGTTTGGTCACATGGCCAACTCTCCAGTGCTCAAATTTACACAGCCCTTTAACCTTTGGGCATACTTTTATATGTAAAATAGGATGATTTGATTAGAGAGGCTTCCCTGAAGCCAGAGGCACTTTCTCTTCCTGTTCTTTGGACACATATATTTCTTCTGGTGTGATAGATATAAATGTCCTTGATCTTCACAAACATATAGCTGGTGGGTGTTATAACAAGTCTCAGCTTGCTGGGAGAAGTCTGTAAAACTAAGAATGTTTTCCGATGTGGATAATAAAATACTTTCCTGCTCCTTTATATGGTTTTAACAGACGTTCAGGGTTCCAGTTCCTCTTAACCTGCTTTCCAGATTTCTTTGGAAATGAAACTTAAAGTTGTGAGAGCATAACTGACTTAGAGGGGTCCAGATTCTGCAGGTTGGAAGCAATCAAAGCTGGTCAGGACTTGCAGTTGTTCACAGAGTTAAAGTATATGGAAGCCTATTATTGGAGCTACTTTTGCCGTCAAAGCTTGGATTCATCTCTCTAGGACTAGTAATAGAAATTTCATGAAATCTTCCATTTTGATCTCACTCTGTGAGATCTGTGGCTTGGCCAGAGATCCAGTTGTCAGGATTTTCAGTTTGTTTCATTTTTTGTTTTAAAATGGGTTGGTGTGGTGTTTGTGGTGGTGTGTGGCTTTTTTGTTGGGGTGTTTTTTTTTGTTAACCCCCAGTTGAAAACCTTAGCACGTGCTGGCAGGTAAAGTTAACACTGGTCAATCCTAACATAAGAAAATAACATGACCTTAAGTGAAGCATTGACAAGCATATAAAGACAATATGTAATTTTCTCATTTTTCCTTCTCTCACTCCCCAGCCTTCATCCAGCTTTAGGTGAAGGTGATAATAACACATGGACTTACCTGAAACTAAGGCTTTCTGTCTTGTTAGATCTTCCTGTAGTTATTGGATTTAATTTTTCTGTATTTGGATAGACTGTAGTCTCAGCTAGAGTGTTTGTCTTGGTGGCTATCTGATATTTTAGCAGGAATTTCTGCTTGCTTTTGTCACTTAAGCATTATTCAGAATACTTTTGTGGGTCAATGTTTTTCAGGCTTTTCCTAGTTTTTGTAGCTTGGAGGGTTTTAAAGATTTCTTCTATGCAGTTCTACCTAGAATGGTGTCTTGTAGGACCACAAGGTACCAGTTTCGCGTGTGTATCCTTAGTGATGATGAGATGAAGCCTGCCCCGTTATTCATTAGGAGTGGCTTTGGCCACCTTTTCATTTGCAACTTGGAATTTGAAATGCTCAAATCTCCAACCATTCTGCATTTGAAAATTAATTAACAATTATAGTGTTGATGAATCAATCTATTTTATATCTTTGACGCAGGAAAGGGGCTTTGCAGGAATCGAAAGAATAAAATGCAGGAAAAGATTTGTGGGTAGAAGAATATGGCTCGGCTTGTAGCCCAGGCTCAGTCAGGCTATAATCTGATGGGGATGTATGGGTGGATGGTTGTTGCCTCTGTATGAAGTAATAGTGAAATGAATTACAAAGCTGCTTCAACTCTCAGACCTCTTTATGCAGTTAGATGGCAAAACCAGGTCTGTATCAGTCTGGTGAGCAGCCAGCCAGGTCTGTGGAGCTTTCTGGAGCCTGTTGGTTGACTTACTGTGTGTCACTTTTGCATATGTACTTTTAAAAACTATACTTTTTTTTTAAAAAAAACCCCAATAGTATCCCACTTAAGTGAAATCAACATAAGGATGATGTCTACAACTCTCCAGCTACCTCTGAAAAGAAATGTTGCCAGCTCCGTTGTTGGTTGTTCCTTGTAACTGGAAAGTATAACTAAATTTTCATTTACTAATTTTCCTTTTTTTGCAGGTAACTTTTAGAAGTTTATTTAAATACCTATTGGAAAAGGAGCTTTATCCTTTTAGCCCTTTCTTAGGCAGGGTAGTCCCTACTAGCTTTTGAACAAGATTTGTCCAAGAAAATTAAGCAATTTAGCAAAAGCAAACAAATAAAGCAGCACATTTAAAATGAACTGCATTCTAAAAGAAAACGTTTTTCTAACTCACACCACCCACATGTATGTTAACATACAGAATTAGTCCTAACCTGCCAAAAGAAGAAAATACACAACACCTTTCAAAGATGCAAATTGTGACAATTAACAAAACAATAGAGTTCTAGCCTTCCTTTGCTGAGGTGCAAATTGATAATCAGATTGCAATAAAAAGCTGGTGGCTTCTATTTAAGATTTAGTTCGAGATGAAGGCTCCCTACGGAAGAAGGGGAGGGAAGGGGACAAAGTAATACAACCAGTTCTACGCTGGGAAGAAGCTGCATAAGGAGCACTGGGATACCAGGGTGACATCAACTGTATAGTTTGCATGTCGTAATTGTGACAACAGTAATGAAAAGGGAATGGTAAAATTTGGTTATGTTACGGGGTTGCAGAGGGCAGAATCTGAGGGGTAACAACCTCTTTTTGTTCCTGTACATAACCTATGCCCTACAGTGATGTTGATGAAACTGCAAACCCTGTGTGATAATTTTTTTTTTCACTTCTCTTTGGCAGTCCCACCCTCACTCTACCCATTAAACTCCATCTCTTGTATTTATCCTAATGTTTCACATACCCCTGAGCAGCTGCAGGTAACTACCGGTTTATTTTATCCTGACTTGCCTCAGATATCTTTTATCCTTTCCAAATCTGAAGTTTTATGTAACAATTTCTACTTGAGTTTAAGAGCAAATAAATAATGAGAACCACTATTGGCTTTTCTAATAGTAAGCTTTAGTGCCCAGTGCTTGGAAGACAGCAAAACAGGTTTTTGTACTGCAGGAAGTTTCCACGTTATGAATTAGAGAGGATGTGAGGAATTGGAGATTTCCTTGGAAGTTGTAATTTGGATGCAAATTTTGAAGAATGGTCGTGAACTTTGTTTTGTGTTTTCCTACTATCTGACTTGTGTTTGTTCTGTGCTTTTGGCCAACTCCAATGAAATTGGTGCCTTACTACAGGCCACAAAGGGGCATGACTTATTTCTGCCACCACGTACTTATGAGCGTTGCTGGATTTTAATGGGATTTTTGCTTATTTTGGTTTACCAATGACTGGTTCCCAACGCTATTTACTTTTTAACATCTAATCTCTCTTGAAAGATCTGCATTGTAGCATGTGTATGTTCATTTTAATTTTGTTCTTCTGAATTCTTTTCACTTGAAGTTTTGTTACTATGGGAGCTGAATTTTAAAAGTAGAAGAGTAATTTAAGGATAAGACCTTTTTAATAATCTGAATAATTTGTGGCATTTGACAAATATATGGATGTATAGTCTGGGATTTTTAAGACTGGTTGGAGTATTTGAGGCTTTGCTAATTTGAATCCAAGCCGTATGATTAAATGTCCTAGATATCTTGGAAAGTTTCAGCCATAATTATACAGTTTTAATGAATTTGTTGCTCTTGAAAATGTTGAGTTGACAGCTGCTTAGGATGAAGTCCTGGATAGTTGCAGCACATGATAGGTAGGGGATTGCAGAGCTCTGAGCGTGCTGTGCATTACTCAGTGCTCTCTCAAAACGAAGTTGAAGATCACTCTGTAAGTCAACGGCTAAGCCTTCCCTTCCTGGCAACAGAGCAACTAGATTTTATTTTGTGGACAGCTGGCTAGTAGCAAATACTTGATATCTTCCTCTTATTTCTGGTCAATGTGTGTCAGTGCATGTCAGTCCACCAGGATGGTTGTCACAGCCCTTGTCACGTGAGGAGGAATGGAGACATTTTGGACGCTGACACTGGCAATGATAGTACTCTTGAGCCTGTATTCAGGGAATGTATTAATGCCTCTTTCAGGTGTCAAGATTTAGCACCTCTTATGTATTTTGATTAGCACTGAATAGGAGATTTTTATCCTTAATGGTGTAGTGGCTTGTTGCATTTATATACCATTTATTATGAACTGGATCCTGACATTGAATATTATCTGACTTCTCTGAAAGCCAACCCCTCTTGAGTGAATGTCATGTTTGACAAGTAAATAATAGCGTATGGTGCCCTATGAACATGTTTTAACCTGCTCAGCATAAGTTTTCTTAGGCTTGATGCATGTATTTAAAGTGTAGTATGCCAGACATGTACGGGTAGAAAAGTTTGTTTATGCATTCAATGATTTCTTCTTGGGCAAGATTCATGTTGATATCACTCTACGCAGCACTTTATTATCCTGCCTCTGGTACAAAGGGGTATGTAATCTGAAGTTTGGGTCGTGGACTTATTTTTCAAATAAAAGCCACTAAGGCCAGCACTTTTGTCCCCTTTCACATCTTGTGAAGTCTGTGTGATTTCCAACCCTTTATTTCTTTCTTCCAGGCTATTCATGTTTGCTGTTGGGCAGGGCAAATCAATCTTTTTCTAAGTACTCTTTAATCATAAATCTAGATGTATTAAGCTTGCTATTACCTAGCCAGTGGTAGTCAGAAACAGAAAAAGGCAGGGGGGAATATCTAGTCAGTATGGCTGAACTGTGATTGGGATCATGGGGCTTCTTGCTCCGTGCACCTTGACTCTTGACTGCAGTGATGCTTTTGGTTTTGTTGGTGAGCTGCTTTTTTTTATTTTATTTTTTTTTTAATATAGGCTACTTTAGTATTCTAATTAATGTGCTTTGCAATGTCTGTTTTGTGTGCTCTGAATGTTCATTTCCCTTAGCTTACATTTCCCCTCTGGTTTTCAATAAATCTTGGTGCACCTTTGTATCCTGCCGTCTTTTCTGCTCTTTTTCCCTAGAGTGCTAATTCCCACCCCCGAATATCTGTAAAATCAGCATTTTATTTTTTCCTTCCCAAGCAGCTATTGCCATCAGCTGTTATAAAATAATGGCTTTAGATGTGTCCCTTACAGTACATTGACCCCCCTGTCTGATTTATCATTAATTTCCAGAGATTTGTTTCAGGCTTGAACTAATTCCTTCCCCCAGGGCTCTTCAGTTAAAAACCACACTGAAACCCACTGCCTTGTTCTTTTGTACCTGGGATATTAACCATACTGCCACCAGCATCCCTGGCACATGGAGGCATCGCACTATGGTTAAAGATATTATGAATGTTCTTCCATTGGCTTCTCTCACAACAACATTCGAGCTTCTTAAGCTTATTTCTGAGCTTGTATCATATCTTGCTGCTGTTTATATCTTGCATTTTCCCCCCAATGCCCACACTCTTACTCAGTGAAAAAGTAGTATTTGTCTCCCTCCAGGTTCCTGCCCCATTACTACTTTCTACTGCTGCTTCGCACAGTTATAAGGGGGTGTGCTGACAGTCTGGCCAGAAGATAGGGCCGTATGCAGTAGAACCTGGGCTCTACCTAACACTGTAGGAATATTTGTGGGTTATGGTTTTGAAGCTTGTAAGAGTTTCTATGCATAATTAATAATATTGAAAGAAGATAATCTTATGAGCCCTGCGACGTGGTCCGTCAGCAGAAGGTACTGTATCTTGGGCTGTAAGTTTTCTTTATTTGAATGTATTGGTCTTACTGGGATGTGTTTGGAAGTAGTAGGAAGAAGATGTGGTCCCAGGCAAGGCAGTGGACAATATCTGCTTGGCCCTGTGGAGCGTAGGACACAAATATTGGTGTGTTCACTGCAGGATTGTTGGGAATGGAGGTAAAGGAATGTTAAGACTTGTGACCCATCGCAGTGACATCTTTTCCTAAGTTAACTTTTCTAGGCACTGTGGAAGTCACGTTGCCTCTTGAAACTTAAAATCATAAATATCAACTAGTCCTTTGGAGATAATTCCCATGCCAGGGTGTACTTATTAATGTCCTGTTCCTTCTTAAAATTGCAATCAGTTCTTTCTAGGAAAAGGACTGAAAAGGTTGCTGTGCAGGAACCTGCTCCTTCGTAGCTAAGGCTCATCCATACCCTCTATTCTTTTCCTGTTGCTGCAGTGCAGCCTGGCAAGCAGTTACAAACTGCTGTTTAGGATACGATTGCAAATGTGGTGTACCCATATATCTCCCTCTCAAGACAATAGGAGCTGTCAGTGCTTGCTACTTCTGAAAATTAACACCCTAGAAAACTAAATCCACCCGGACCTGTTATGAATTTTAGCCCGCCTGATATTAAAAAAGAAAAAAGTTATTTTGACAGTGTGAAAATCTTGATACTGAATTGCTTGATTTGCAACTGCTTTGTACAGCTACTGGAGTGGTTTAGTAACCTTTGAACATATAAATAAAGTGCGTGAACATCTATGTATATGAAGCAAAGAATAATGAAATGTATGCTCTATGTCGGTTCTTGTTTGCAAACCTGATGCTAACTAAATTCAATTGTAATCTATGAGGATCCACAGGTGCATTAGCCAGCAGAGCTAATATGTAACAACAATACAGACAAATAAACATTTTGAAAGGAAAACATCAAGTCCTTACTCATCACAATGTTTACTGAATTAGAGACTTCAAACACTGGGGCTGTAGCATAGCGTACAGCTTGCTCCCTGCCTCTGCCTGGTGTCAGAAGGACACGCTGCTTCTGATGCCTGCAGTCAGTTTGCCCAAGACCAAAGTATGTCTTGGAAGTTTTGTTTCTTGCAGGGATCTGTGTATAAAGACTCCATTTGTGAGGCAGAAGAAGCTACAAACAGTATGTTGTAGTATGGTTAATAAATGATATTGAGAGCTGTGGAACAGTCGTACTGCTGCATTTTCAGGTCTGCCTGCCAGATTCAGGGCATATGTGGGGGTAAGACATTGCTAGTCATCCCTTTGCACTCATGCCTGGTACCCTTGGTTGTTTATGCCTGAAGTCTCAAATACCTGGAGACATTTTCTAGTAATATTAGGCCAGAATTTAAAAAAAAAAAAGTGCCTAGCCTAAAAAAATTCTAAGATTGATTTATAAATGTTAGGATGAAAACAAAATACATCCTGATGTTTTTGTTTTACTTCAGGCCTTAAGTCAGAAGTAGTGATTATACCAGCTTTTCCCAGAAAGAGGAGGGATAGAGACCTAATAAAAACGTAATGCAAGCTGAATGCTCATGTATTTGCAGATATCTAGGAGATGGAGCTTTAAGAGAAGTGGAGATGCAATGGCTTGTGTGCTAACAACATCAGCCACAGTCTTGTGGTGTGTGCAGTGTTACCAAATATTGGTGTGTGATAAAGCTGCCAAAGTGATGGCAGCCACTTAGCCATATACTAGCTGCCCTTAAGTGTCACTAATAGCCTGTCTGCCCCTACTTGGGCTAATTGACCCTGTGTTGCTGAGCTCCATGTTGTGGAGCATCGTTTAGCTCCAGGGCAGATGAACCTGTTTTGGTGTTTGTGTAGGTTTTTTGAGAGTTTTTTGTTGTGTGGTCTTGGTTTGTGTGTGTTGGTTTTTTTAGAAACATATCTGGCAGTTTTTTGTGCTGCTTATCACCATGGACTCTGGCCTTTGCTGGCTCGTGGCTGACTATACCAAGCAAGTGGCATGCCACGGGCAGCATCCCGTTGTCCAAGTGGGCTAGGAGGGTCACTGCTGGTGATGAAGTGTGGTTTCTGTGGGTGATAGGTTTTACTGATGACATCTTGCCTTCAGCTCCCCAGTTGGGGATAAGGGCATTGAAGCCATGACAAGATGTGTAATGGTAGTATGGAAACCAGATGCTGTGGTGACAGTGTTTCTGACAAAGCACCAGTACTTCAGCTGTCCTTTATGGGTCAGCTTTCAATTGCTGCTAGCAGGAGGGGTGTGAGGGCAGCAGCCGTATAGTGATGGAACAGCACACACAATATTTCTACTACAGGAAAATATCTTAAGATGGTCTATTACTACCAAATCTTTCAGACAAAAGGGTCATTTGAGGTTTTGGAGGGCTGTTTCCTCTCTTCCTCTTCTCTGTGCGTTAACTGCTTCCCATTTGATCTGAGCTTGTGGGAGCACCCATGGTCAGGCATCAGAGCCTCTGGGTTCTCTCCTTTCTCATCATGGTTGCCCATTTTCTCTCCTGGAAACCTCACCCATCATGTTTCTGCTTTAAAACAGTTGTCTCCTGGGCAGATGAAGGAGCACAGTGCTGCTGGCTTGCTTGTTGCCCCTCCTGCCCATCCGTGCTGTTGCAGACACCTTGCAGAGCATGGGGAGAGGTGTGGGTGGCACAGCGCCAAGCCGTGCCAGCTCCAAGGCCACATGCCTGAAGCAGGACCAGGCTGCGTTGGGCAGAATGGCTCAGGGCAGGCTGCAGGAACAGTATTTTGGACCCTGTGGTGGTACCAACACCTAATAATTTTGGTGTTGTTTGGGACCATGTACATTTAGAATCAGTCTTACTGCAGGGTCTGTGCTGCAAAGAGGAATTTACAAATAACTTCAAGGCGGGGAAAGTCGACTGGAAAGCTGCAGTTTCTGCCTATTTTGGTTAACTGATTCAGCCTTTCGAGGTCATTTAAGGTGGATTGATATGTTCTCATTCTCCGTATGTGCGGCAGTGCAAGGATTCTGCAGATTGCAATAAACGGGGAAAGGGAAGGAGCAGATTGTCCTACCGGAAAGTAAAAGACTCTTTCAGGATTGTGTAGGTTGTGTAATTTGAAGATCAACATTGCTTATGGTGAACAGATGGAGAGGATGATTAGAAGCTACAAGTGCCCTCCTGTGCTATAGGCCCAATGTCAGATAAACTACCTCTACAGAAAATTATCACTTTCTGAAATTCTAGGACAACCGTAGGTTGCATTCTATGAAATTGAGAGAGAAAACTGGTGTGAGGAGGAGGAAAGGATCTAGACTTAACTGTGTGAGACTGCAAACTGCCTCTTGGGAAGCTTAGATTCAAGGTGGTTTTAGTGTCTGTGGGTGCTCAGGATTGTTTTTATGAAACTGTGCAAGAGGAAATTCCCATTATTTCAGTCCCGGAGTTCACTGTGCCTGTCATTAGGACAAACGAGGGTGATTTTTTTTTTTCCCCTCAGTGAGGGCACGCTCACCTGCCTCAGAGCTCTAACAGTGGAGTATTTATTTTATGCCAGAGCACACATGCTAAACTCTGACCAAATGATGCATCTTGTCACATATGGCTGTAGTGAAAGCTGTAGACCAGTGCATGTATATTGTAACATTGTGTAGTTGGCATTTACAGTTGGTTGCGTGGGTTTTTTTCTCTTGTTTTGAAAGATATATTTAAGGTATCTAGAGAATGACAGCGTTGTAAAGCAATGGACAGTGATTGGGGCATAAATTGTGGATATGCACTGAGTTGATACATCTTCTTCCGGCTGGGAATGAAACATCTGGCAACTACTTGTGTGTCCCAAGGATCCCAGTTAGAATTGATACTGTGAGAACTGGGAGGGCATACAGTGGCAGGCTGGAAAATCCCATAATTGGGTAAGTACATGCTAGTGTCTGACTGGAGCTTGGCAGACAAAACAGTCGGTGTTGGAGCAAGAAAGCACAGCAAAGTGTCTTAATGGAGTTCTTTCTGCTAGTTCTTTAAGGGCGGGGATGAAAGTTCTGCTCAGTAAGTAGAAAAAACACTGAAATCAGAAGAGGGGAAGAAAAAAGTGTATTTTCCCAAGGCTAAACCAAACTGAACTACAACATATAAAAAGGAAGAATTTGGTCGTACTCATGGTTAAATCAATGGGAGTTATGCCAGTGAGTTAGGAGGGAAGATGGTCAAGCCGATCATCCACCTCTCTAGCACCAGTGGAGAGCAGTCCTTTCTCCAGCCCTAGAAGCCAAAGTCTTCTTGGGCACCCACAACAGGCTGAAGAGCCGTGTGTAGCCCAGGGCCAAAAGCAATGCCTGCTCTAATCTTACCTTCTTAAAATGCCAAGGAGTGGTCACCTCTGCAGGCTCCTCTTAACAGGAGATCCTCTGTTCAGGGCCAAGGGCGAGAGCTCCACATATTTGTGCACATGTGCTTTGATCCACAAATGGCTCATACACAGTAGATGCTATTTAAAGTGGGTTTTAGCAGTGGATAAGAAGCTAGAAGTGTTGACACATATTTCGTGTATTTAAAAGTAAAAGGTAAAAACATTTTAACTGCTGGTACCCCTGAGCAGCTTATTCTTCATGGTGGTAAATATAATGGCGAGAATATGCTGTACCAAGGGGAAAAGGGCAATGGCCATAATATGACTGTGTATTGTTCTGCTTTTGCAGTTTGGGTATATGTGTTCATGTATGTAAACATACCTTACAGAATCAGAATATGCAGCAATATGGAAGATGTTACCGACATGTGTATATAATGTATGGTATTACATACAGAAACTGTTTGTTAAATGAACGCTAAGATTGTGAAGTCAGGCACTCAAAGCATAGGAAATGCCAGAATTAGATTTGTCTGCACAACCTTAATTCAGCCCCTTTGTGCATATGCATTATGATACAGTCTTTAATTACATCATCACATATCAGACCACTGAAGTGATGGTGCTGACAGAATGAGAAGATATTAAATATTTTTTTTAATCCTTATTGTTTGTGTGGCCCTGTGGCAGGTGTATTCTGCATGCATTCAAACCCCATCTTAAAAACAGCAATTCTGTAATAGTATTGGTATAATAAATACATGTGAAAATTAATAACTTCCTATGGACTTCTCTGTGATGTTTATCACTAAATTATCTCTTTATTGTAAAGATGTTAATTGATTCTCACAACATCTATCTTGTTGGTATTATATCCATTTTACAGATGGGGGAAAAGTTTTTGAAGGGGAAGCAAACAGGCCAATTCACTCAAATCCTACCTATATAGCTACAGTTGACCTAAATCCTGGCAGCAATCCAGCTCATTTACGTCTGCCTCATTCTGTGTATTTATTTGTCTGGGGGGTTCCTGGACCACCTGAAAGTGTTTGAACCCACACGCCCCGGAGAAGCGCCCTTACTACCTGGCTTAGGGGAACCCTGGGGAAAAGCATTTTCTATTCAAGTCAATATTCAAGTACCATTTCTTCCAAGCTCAAGATCAGTGCATCCCTAGGAGGAAGAAGTCAAGCAAAGGAGCCAGGAGGCCTTCATGGATAAGCAAAGAACTTCTAGAAAAACTCAAATGGAAGAAGGAGTATGTGGGAAAAGGGACTGGCCACTTGGGAGGAATATAGGAATGTTGTCAGGCTGTGCAGAGATGCAACGAGGAAGGCCAAGGCCCACTTGGAACTAAATCTGGCAAGGGATGTCAAGGACAGCAAGAAGGGCTTCTTCGAATACATCAGCAGTAAAAGGAAGACTGGGGAAACTGTGGGTCTGCTGCTGAATGAGGTGGGGGCCCTGGTGACGCAGGATGCAGAGAAGGTGGAGTTACTGAATGCCTTCTTTGCTTCAGTCTTTACTGCTAAGGCTGGCCCTCAGGCATCCCAGCCCCCAGAGGCGAGAGAGAAAATCTGGAGAAGTGAAGACCTCCCCTTGGTTGAGGAGGATTGGGTTAGAGATCACCTAGGCAAACTGGATCCTCATAAATCCATGGGCCCCGATGGGATGCACCCGCGAGTGCTGGGAGAGCTGGTGGATGCTGTTGCGAAGCCACTCTCCATCCTCTTTGAAAGGTCATGGAGGACAGGAGAGGTGCCCGAGGACTGGAGGAAAGCCAGTGTCACTCTAATCTTTAAAAAGGGCAAGGAGGAGGACCCAGGAAACTATAGGCTACTCAGCCTCACCTCCATCCCCAGAAAAGTGATGGAGCAGTTCATTCTGGAGGTCATCTCCAGGCAAGTAGAGGAAAAGAAGGTTATCAGAAGTAGTCAGTATGGATTCACCAAGGGGAGATTATGCTTGACCAACCTGATAGCCTTCTATGATGGCATGACTGGCTGGGTGGATGGAGGGAGCGCAGTGGATGTTGTTTACCTTGGCTTCAGCAAGGCTTTTGACACTGTCTCCCTTAACATCCTCATAGGTAAGCTTAGGAAGTGGGGGTTAGATGAGTGGTCAGTAAGGTGGATCGAGAACTGACTGAATGGCAGAGCTCAGAGTGTCGTGATCAACGGCGCAGAGTCTGGTTGCAGGCCTGTAACTAGCGGTGTTCCCCAGGGGTCTGTACTGGGTCTGGTCCTGTTCAACATATTCATCAATGACCTGGACGAAGGGATAGAGTGTACCCTCAGCAAGTTTGCCGACGATACCAAACTGGGAGGAGTGGCCGATACGCCATTCAGTGAGACCTGGACAGGCTGGAGAGCTGGGCAAGGGGAACTGAATGAAATTCAACAAGAGCAGGTGTAAGGTCCTGCACCTGGGGAGGAACAACCCCATGCACCAGTACAGGTTGGGGGCTGACCTGCTGGAAAGTAGCTCTGCTGAGAAGGACCTGGGAGTGCTGGTGGACAGCAAGTTGACCATGAGCCAGCACTGTGCCCTTGTGGCCAAGAAGGCCAACAGTATCCTGGGGTGCATCAAAAGGAGTGTAGCCAGCAGGTCGAGGGAGGTTATCCTCCCCCTCTACTCCACCCTAGTGAGGCCACATCTGGAGTACTGTGTCCAGTTCTGGGCTCCTCAGTTCAAGAAAGACAGGGAACTGCTGGAGAGAGTCCAGCGGAGAGCTATGAAGATGATCGGGGGACTGGAGCACCTCTCTTATGAGGAAAGGCTGAGAGACCTGGGTTTGTTTAGCCTGGAGAAGAGAAGACTGAGGGGGAATCATGTTACTGCTTAGAAATATCTGAAGGGTGGGTGTCAAGAGGATGGGGCCAGACTCTTTTCAGTGGTGCCCAATGACAGGACAAGGGGCAATGGGCACAAATTGGAACACAGGAAGTTCCACCTGAATATGAGGGAAAGCTTCTTTACCTTGAGGGTGACAGAGCACTGGAACAGGCTGCCCAGAGAGGTTGTGGATTCTCCTTCTCTGGAAATATTCAAAACCTGCCTGCATGCTGTCCTGTGCATCGTGCTCTAGGTGTACCTGCTCAAGCAGGGGGGCTGGACGAGGTGATCTCCAGAGGTCCCTTCCAACCCCTACCATTCTGTGATTCTACCCTTGTTCCAAAGCGAAGCTACTGTGTGTCCAGGAGGCAAGAGCCACGTGGCAAGCCAGGTAGCACGCTGGCCTGGCGGCAGGCTAGCAGAGGGACTGTGCTTTCAGTGGAGTGGTTGAGCCCAGGTAGATACAGGCACTTAGCTTTTCTGTTAGTTTCCCACAATGATAAGTGAAGAGAAGGTATCTAGCTTAAGCAGAAAGGATTCTCTTGGAAGGCCTCTGGTCAGTCAGTGGAGAGAGGGAATGCAGAGTTTTGTTGGGCTAGCCTTCTCCTTGCAAGTCTTCAGAGGTACCCCTCTATCTCCATTTGATGTGTAGGGAAGCTAACTGCTGTGATAGGCTTCTAAATGGATCTGGGTCAGATCTGACTTTTCAAAGTGTTGTTTTCACTCTATTATAACTGTTTGTATCTTTAAAATATAGCGTCAGCTGACTGCAAAATATGGCATCCACAAGTATATGTTCAGCTGTATCAGGCCAGAAAGTGGAGTGTGTATGACTAAGGGCTTCCTGCAAAGATTTTGGATTCCTGCAAAACTGTCCTCCTTTTGGCTTGCAAATCTCTGCCACCTTCAATTCTCATGTTCCCATACCTAAAATGAATGAGTTAATGGTTCAGCAGGCAACTTGGTCTGTAAGTATGCAACTTGTTCATGTCATGTTCATTCCCAGAGCTGGCTCTTCTTGGGTGATATCCCTCTAGAAAAAACTGCAATGTGATCATGTAATTAGAGAGTATTGCAATGCTTATGCACAAAGACCGAATCTTAGCTTGTGCTTTCAATACCTACATTAGGAATGATTGTACAATCTTTAGTATAGTATTTTGTAATTAAGTATAGTATTTTGTTGAATGCTCACTCTTATTCAGCCTTTTTTAACCAGAGAATTTTTATAATTTAAAGCTGAAAAAGAAGAATATTATCTGGTAGAGCTCCACTGCCCTTTCCCTCTCACTTAGGTCATCAGAGGGCTGTTAGTTACAGATGCTCAGTAGAGAGCACTACCACCTGAGCTGGTGGAGTAATTGCTGGTAGTAGGCTATTACTGCTGCATGCACTGGCCACTAAGAGGTGTTCCTGCTAGTAGTTGTGAACAGCAGCAGATGGGTTGAGTCGGTCAGAAGTCCAGCAATTAACTCCAGGTTGTGGGGGTAGTATCCTCTGGCAGTGCTGATGCATTCTGCCGGGCATTTGAACTTAACTTTTGTCTTTCTCATCTTCACCTGTGCTTCTTGTGCCTCTGCTCCTGCCAGCCCCTGTTGCTCCTTTTTTCTCAGTGCTGCTTTTCTGTGCTTTAGGTCTTCTTATTAAGGCCAGTTGCTTTGTCTGTCTCTACAATTTGGAAGCAAGCGGAGGGGTGTGAGGTTTCACTGTCTTGCTGCTGCTTTCTAGTGCTAACACTTGGGAGCTTTCTGATGGCTCAGAAGAGCTGCTGGAGGAGAGGCTTGTGAAGCCTCTGGAGTGAAGCAGGTTGTCATGATAGGGGTGGCATGCAGAGCTGTGTAGGATGGAGAATGCCCAAGGTACCAGGCCATTCAGTCTGTAATGCTGATTTTCAGTAGGTCTTTTCTGTATATGTGCAAACTGAGAGCCCCCTCTTCCCCAGACTTGGGCTGCATTCAGGTGGTTGGTAGCAAAGGGCAAGTCACAAGGGTCACATTCCCCAGTCACATTTTGAAGTCATCCAAGAATGGTTTAAGCGAAGTCCCTTCACAGCGAGGGTGACCTAAGACGACGTGTGGCTCAGGTCATTAATGGTAAGACATTTAGCTGCAGTACTTCAGTTTTTCAATTTTTATGCCTATTGTTGTGGTGGTATTGGCTGCTGCATTTATTTTCTTACTAAAAATAATATATTATGTTAGGCCAACCACAATTAGAAGTGTGGCATTTCTGATGAAGCGGTGGTAAAGGCACCAGCAATGGTGCGCTTCCTGCTGATACTTAGAGCAGATATTTGGGGAGAAATGCAAGCTATGTAACAGAGGCTTTACAGCATAAGTTGGAGAGAATTCTGTCCTCTGAAGAGGACTAGTGCAGAGGTTTAGTGAATTACTCTAAAATTTATTTTGCCTTTTACTATGGGGCTGCTTGCGCTGGCTGGTTGCATGTACCGCAGTTGCTAAAGAAAGAAATACTGCTTTGCATTCAAGGAAGCAGATTTTCATGGTTGCATCTGAAAAAATTGTAGCCGAAATAAGCAATGTTATCAGCAATATCAATTTTCAAAAATAATCTGTATTAAACTATTATAATTCAAGTTCGGGGTATGTAAGGTGCAGCCATATTTGGAGGTTCTAGTCAGCCTGTTGTATTGGTGATTATATACTGCGAGGAGGGATGAGGATTTGCTGCGTTGCCAGTTTTAATAGAGGCGAGGTAACTAATTTGATTCTGGATACTTGCATCATGAGTTGCTTGAAGGTGTTCAAATTTGCTTATGAAATAGTCCCTTCTGAGCTAAGGAGATGGAAATGAGACACTAAAAGGCTTTCTTGAAGTGCTTCCATGTTTCTCAGCTCAGAACATCACATTTGATATTAATATTAGGTACTGAGGCAAAGTCATCAGGTAGAAAAGGGAGGAAATGTAGAAACAGTCATTTTCTTGTGTGTTTCCTCAGGATGCTATTTTGAGGCTTTAAAAAAAATTCATGCTTTGCTGATGAGGCTGCTGTAAACCAGGGAAGTGGCAGATGTAATTTAAGTCCCAGGGCCCTGCCCTAGAAGAGGTCCAATACTGGCAGCGTACATATTGCTTATATGAAAGCGAACAGATGGATACATTTGGTCAATTCTGCTGGGTTCATATGGAAACCTTCAGAATTTTTCTTACTATTTTGAGTGGAATACTTAAATCTGTTATCTGCTAAGAGTCTGTACTTGCCTGGGATGGGTGCTTTTGTAGCTTTGAGCAGGGAGCATTGCCTTACTGTGGATGTCTTCAGATCAGATATGTTTATCTGACTGATGGAAGTCTCCCCCCATCCCCCCCCATACTCCAGGACCAATTTGGTTACCGGAGGAGTGAGCTGGACTTTTTTTTTTTTTCAGCTTCTGTGGCATGAGAACTGTCAGCTGAGTCTTAATCATGGAGTTCTTACTGGTAGTGAAAATGCAGGAAAGAGAAGAAATTCAGCTTGTTTTTCAGATACTAGATTGATTGCAGAGGCACGTTTTGGTTATTGGTGGGGTGGGGAGTGGAGAGGAAGGACGAGATGAGGAGAACAAAACCATTGTGTTTTCTTTAATTAAGAAAAACACTAATTTTCTGATACTAATTCATGCTAAATTCTTGCTGACAGTTTTTGATGTTACCCAATTTAAAACAACTGAAAGCAATCAAGTGAAGGGAGAAAAATGGAGAATCAAAGAAGAGGGGTGTAGCTGTATTAGAAGAACACAGCTTGAAGTGTTAATACTTAGTCAGGGGTGGGGGGGTGGTGGAAAAAAGGTGGGATTAATCTGTAATGCCTGAAATTAATCTGTTTTGAGTGTCCTCATAGGTTAGTGTGTGTGTGCACGCATGTGTGCACATGTGTAATCATCTAATAACGTATGTTATCTATCACGTCAAGGGAAGAATTGGCATATGACTGAATCATTCTAAAAGCCTATTATACAGATGTGCCAGCATCTGTATTGTCAACTAGCTATCTTTTTTCAAGTGTATAGCATATAAAAATATATACATCAAGCATTTAGATACTATCAATGACAGCTCTGTTCAGTATTAAAGTTCTTAAAGAAACTTGCTCTTGCATTTGGAATCATGTAAGAAATAGGATACTTTTATCTTAAAGCTAAAACTTTCTAGCTTTCCAGGAAAGCTGTAAACAAAGCAGGAAAAAAAAAAAAAAGAAAAGAAAAAGAAATATCTGATATTAAAAGCATGCTTCTGTGAAGATTGCAGTTGTGTGAATGCTCATATCTTTCTTTTTTTAAAGAAAAAAATTTCTTTGAATCATTAGTGACAATAACTTTCATTGAAAATGAGGGTTAGAAAAGAAGAGTAGAAGCCGAGCTCATTGGGGGAGAGAGAAATTTGACAAAATTTCTTCTCTATTCCCATCTTGTGCTCTTGAGCTGCATGCCTCTCCCAAAAACAACTCCACCCACTGTTGTAGAAAATGGCCATCTCTTGGTGTCTTCTCTGGAAGTTTTGTTTTGCTGGTGCTAGGGCTAGTTTTGGGGATTAACATGAATAGCCCCATCAAAGTTTAAGACATGGTACCAATACAGAAAGATCCATGTATACTATTTAAAATACACTTGTTAACAGAGATTTAACAGTCATTTCATTCTCCACTGTTCATCACATTCACACATGTGGGTTGGGCATTAACAAATTGAGCTACATCTTTTCATTTCAATTCTGTGGCAGCATCTCTTTGCAGGAATATTTTATGTAGTAATAATTTTCTTCCTATTACAGATTTTCTAACTATGTTAATGGCAGTAGACTGGCCACAGAGACATTCGTGAGAACTACCTTTGCAGTGACATTTAAACAATTTATTTGATCTTGCTTTAGCTTACCTGCTCATGCCTTTTTCACTCTGTTGTCGACCTTAGGAGAACTTTGTGTATAATCATGGGTCTTTCAATCACATTTAACTTAACAAAATGGTATGCAAATTTCTGTGATATGTCATTTCTGAACTCTCTGGGATTTGCAGTGTGTGTGCTATCAGGTGGATACCCCTTGACTGTATAGGCATGTTTGAGTAGCAGCTGCCCAGCAGCTCCGAGGCCAGTTGCAGAAGGCAGTGTGTCTTAGCTGAGGATGCTCTTTCTTATGGGTATGCAATTGTTGAATGTGCCTTGACTTACCCAAAGCAGGAGGTGCTATCAATATCCTNTGTTGTATTGATCATCTTCTTGTCATTTAGAGAAATTGAAAGTTGTGGATTAGTGGCTGAAATGTGTTACTGGTGTGGGAGTGCTCTTGGCTAAAAGCCTAAAATGAGGAATTTTGCTTTGTGAGGGCATATCTTGTCCTGTGCTTGATGTAGCTTTTTCCATACTGGACTATGTGCTCTTGGGATGAGAATGGTTAAAACCAATTACCACTGGGACTATAGTTGTTAACACTTGTATCAGTTTCTATGAGAATCAAAAGTCCTAATGTAAAGTGGTGTTATAAAAGCATCTAAGCCAAAACCAGGGAAATTGAAAGGCACAAAATTAACTGAATTAATTGGCAAAAAATATCTTTATCAGCTTTTTGATTTTTACTGTAATTCATGGAAATGAATTCTGTGAAATTTTCATTCTGTGACAGCTGATTGGGTGGAGAAAAAAGTAGGGTCACTGCTGAGTGTTTACGTTGACAGGAACATTTCTGTTCATTAAAAATAAAAACCTTGGACACTAACATCATAGAAATGTGTGTATGTGGGTTACCTGCTATATTATGTCCCCTATCTGGGAAGCACTTGAAGTGCATGACTAATCTCTTCAGTTTCTGTTGAAATAATTTTTTTTTTTTTTAACCAAAGATAAGCCCACATGTTTTAAGTTTGGCTTTTTCATAAACATTTGTAGAATGAGGTGCAACTTACTCTGCTGGCTATATTTCATGCCTTTCCATTTCCTAATCCTAGTCATGAAAACAGAGTTACTGCCTCAGAAAGTTAAGTGAAAAGAAAGCTGGTTGCTTGGATGGGTCATACAGCTGGCCTTAGCATGTGTTTGTGCACAATGTGGTGTTACTGCATTACTGAACTGGATTCTTTGTCCACACGTAATAGCCTGCCTACAAACGATAATAATCACGGTACGTGTCACGCTCAGTTCTCTGCAGCGCTGAAGCTCCTCTGTTGAAGGGGAGAATTCAAAGCAATCATCAGTTCTCCTAAAATTGTCAGTTTTGGTTTCCATGTTCATACCAATTTAGTGTCTGCGTCTGATTTTTCCATTATCCTGCATCTTGTATACAACTATAGTTTGCTGTCAGAAATGAGTAGTCCAAGGATAAGACAAGGGAAAATCAAGCTTTCTGTCCCTGGGGTAAAGGAAATTATATGTAGTTCAACTTTCTCAAGTGACAACATTCATTAGCCTGTTATTACAGACATCTATATGTAGGCACAGATAAGTTGGTATTTTCTGGGCACTTCCAGTAATAAAATCCTAAATCAATGTTTACAGAAGATGTTTAAGCTTTTTTTAGTGATTCCTTCACGTGTAGCTTTTCTTTAAAAAAATCTTTGACGGAAATGTGCAATCACAGAAAGCTAAACCGAGGGTCCACTATGAATTTCCTCAGACATCCTTCTTCTTTTGCCTCCTTCCTTTGGACTTGGGTGTGGGTCCTGCTTAACATGTACTCAACCCGTGTACGTTCTGGGTGCTCCCATCTGGGGTCTGCGTTAGTACCAGCTCCACTGTTGCCGTATGAAGAGCACCTTAGCCATCTCTCCACTGAAAAATAAAACGCAGAGTTGAAGATATGAGTGTAGGGAGGTAAGAGAGTGCGCTTTCAATTTATTTATTTATTTATTTCCTTGCATAATTTTTGTTTTGGGTTTTTTGGTTGAGTTTTATTTGTTTGGGCAAGTTTCTTGCCATTTACCTTTGCATTTGCATTTCCTATTGATTGGCAATTTTTAAACTGTTTATTGTGCTCTTTTGTTTGGCTGTTCAAGAGCTAAAACAAAAGCCACCAGGCCCTGTGAGGGACACATTTGCATGCGGCGAACGTTGCCCGAGGAAAAAGTAATTGCTAATGCATATTTATGTGGCACAAATTTGCCATTTGTTTATGCATAAAATTATCAATAGTGCAGGGCGGCCTAGCCGTAGAAAATGGTGACCTTTTTAGCTTAATAAATAGAAATCAGCTGTTATTGTGAAGAGATCAGCCATTTATTCTGTGTTGAGGGACACTGTCGGGAAAATGTAGATTGGTGCCGGCAATATCATTATATGGAAGGCCAGTGACCCTTTCGGTATAGTCTATTATACTTTATCTAATAGGGGATAAATGACTCTGGTTGGCAAATAGATTTTTAAAAAAAAAAAAAAAAAAANCACCCCTCCAGACTTCTCTCCTATTCCTCAGCCATATGAACAGGTAGATACTGAGGAGGTAATCTTGCACAAGCCAGCTGGTATTTTTCTAGCAGAAAAGTGACTTTAAAAACAGATAAACAACAAAAAAAACCCCCGACCCCAAACCAACCCCCAAGCCCACTCTGTTTAGACTAGTTTTGACTGTTTTGGAGTGGGAAAAACAAGCAGAGCCAGCCTGTGATTCTTCCTAGTTCATGCTGTCAAAGGAATGTTCTGAAAGGCTTGTACATGGATCAGATTTTGGCTCATGAAATGAGAACTCATAGTTTGAAAGTAGGAGGTAGGGTCTTTTCTGAAGACAACAGGTTTTCAAAAACAGTTATGCTTTTTTCTTATATGCATTCAATTTTTTAAGAGTGGATAAAAATTTGCCAGACTATACGCCCAGGACTTCATCTGCAGAAGATGTAGCAACACAGTTTTCTTTCTCTTGTTCCACTAATTCACCTCAACTGTAATGGGCAGACTTTAGACTTGAAGAGTTAAAAACCTAACAGCCATAAGCCTCAAGAAGTTCTTGTGAAAATGAAAGTATACGCCGAAAACCTCATGTTTCTGTGTTTCTCTCATTCTGTTCTCTATAGTGCACTGCACCGTGCATAACTGGAAGCAGCTTTAACCACCCCACAGGTGAATGTGGAGAGATGTGAGTCACAGTGACTGTAAACGGTTGCATTTTCTGTGCACACTGTGTGGTGGGCTGGGCATTTGATCCCTCCCCCCACCCCCACCTCCCCGAAAAAGATGCAGCAGATGTTTGCGATGGCAGTATTTTACTTCGCAAAGGCTATGTTAGATTATGAGATAGCCTTGTCTGCATACCCAGCCTGGTTAGGTGAGATGAGATCCCACCCACCACCACTGTGGGACTGTCCACCTTCAGAAGACAGATGCTGGCCTCTGCCCACCCTTGTCCCTTGTGCATTCAGAAAGTCCTGCTGTTGTTCTGTGCTGGGGAAGGGCTGATCAAAGTCACTTTGGGGCTTTGCTCTGTTTGCTTCCTAAAAAACCTATTACAAGCTAATGTTCATCATCACAGAAAAGCCACCACAACATTTGTCACTGAGTGACGTCTTCCTGGTGGCCTCAGTACAGAGGCAAAGGGTTGAACAGGACGACGGAACTTGCAGATTACGTCAGTGGAAGCCTCTTTGAGGCAGGGTTGTCTGGGGATGATGGTGCGGAGGTTGCGGTCAGAGGCAGGACTTCTGTCTTGAAGGCTGTTGATGTGTTTCCGCCACTATTAAAATTCAGGGAAAGTTTAAAAAAAATCATTACAGTAAAATACAATAAAATACATAAAACAGTATAGGATATATTATACACTGTCTGATGTATTACTGTCTATAATAAAGTTGTAGAAGTCTTTTTAAGAATGTGTGCTACAGCTCGAGACTTCTTCACACCTGAAATTTTCTCTCATATTGGGACAGTTTTTGGAAAGGATTTCTTCAGTCTCCTGTTTGTGCTTTTCTATGCATTTAACTCCTGTGCACCGAGTTCTTGCCTGCTTCTGGAATGCTGCCCTTGCAGGCCTCCCAAATAATGGTCCCCAAACCATGTTGCTATAGAAACAAAAACATTGTAGGACATGTTATGGAAATAGAGAGAAAGTCAAAGAAATAGCTAAAAGTATAAATTTTCTTAGGTACATCCTATAGATACCATCGTTAAGATGAAAGTGAACTTAATTGCAGAGTAGGATCTAGGTTTCCTCATGTGGCAACAGGTCCTTTTTTTTGCTGGTTCTGTCACTCCACTCAAGACCATAGCCAAGAACCACAATTTCTGAAGTCTCTATTAATGTTTGGGGATTGCCTCAACTTCTCATTAATAAACAGTTGTAATTAGGTGGCATTTTACCTTTACAAACACTTTTTTATTTTTACTTCAACAAATTAATTAAGCTTTGCTTATTCCAAGTAGATTTGACTTTTCCAGAGGGTCTTTTCCCATACAGATATCTCTAGCTCTGCTCCTGAAAAAAATTGTCGCCTATATGTCAAAGCTCAGAGCCAGTTGTTAGCCTCAATTTTGCTTTTTCTTTTCTAGCAGTCGTAAAACAACCCTTTTGAAGTATGCTGTTTGACACCAGCTGGAAAGTTTTATGTAGATAAAATTAGCAAGTAGAAAATGTTTAAGTCTATTGTGTGGGAATAAACTGGGGGCCACACGGTTGTAAAGTAACCTGGATCCAGCTGAGATTCTAGCTCAGGATATTATTATTATTAGTAGTAGTACTATTACTACTACTACTACTGTTGTTATTACTACATATTTATTGTTGTATCTGTACCTGCTCGGGCCTGGTTGTGGAAGATACTGTGCTAAGTACAGAGAAATAGAAAGCAAGGCTTCTTCAAAAATCTAGAAATATCTAGGTTTATGGAAAATCACAAAAGTTTTGTAAAGAGGCGT
This sequence comes from Fregata magnificens, assembly GCA_013389945.1. Taxonomy (NCBI): domain Eukaryota; kingdom Metazoa; phylum Chordata; class Aves; order Suliformes; family Fregatidae; genus Fregata; species Fregata magnificens. Next base: position 158,586 of record WAAD01013723.1, read on the forward strand.
TGGTTAAGGGAGGAGATAGATAGGTCGGAGACAAGACAAGGATGGGCAAATATCTCTGATCAAAGTTTGTAGCAGAAAACACAAGAATGAGCAAAATGAGTATTACTTTTTCCTTGTATTCTGCTTACATGAAGAGGACAGGTGATAGCAGCATGCCCTGGTTCCAGGTTGCTGGGAAAGACAAAAACATGATGGGGAATATTTGTTTACTGTAAATATGTTACAGTTCTGATTGTCCTGTGACCTGTCTTCATTGTCCCGGGATCTCATCCTAAGTAGGAGTGAATTGAGTAGGGCTTGTTCTTTGCTCAGCTCCTGGTGCATGTCAGCTGTATTAATAATGTGTTGGTTAGGGAAGGAAGATAAAGGACAAATTTTACATTACACTAATTAGTTGATGAATGTTTAATAAAATAACCAAGTAACAAGAGTTAAACAGTTTATATTTTCTGGTTCTTCAAGATGCTGGTAACCAGGTATTCTGATAGGTCCTGCAGATCTTGACCTTTCTTTGTAAAAGGAAATTTTGATGACTTGCCTTCACTGAAGACTGACTTTTTCCCCCCTTCTTCAATATAAATTTATTTGAAAAGCCCATAGAGATATTAATCTTTCTAAGAGCAGAAATTCATGTTTAAGGAAAGTTTATACAAAATATAGAGAACACGTTTCTGTTTGCTCATCTGATTGCTCAAAAATAATATAGGAAATTGAGGTTTATCTTCACAAATTTTGCCTGCATGCAGAGCTTGATATGCACCAGGGATGGTTGTCTTTTGAAACCTCATGCACCAGCCTGCTCTTGGTGGTAGTCTTATGTGCTGCTGCTTTTAACAGAGCTTCTCAGAGCTGTAGGGCTGGCAAAGTAATTCCATCAAGTTAAATCAGTAAAGTGCCTGGTTTTACATATTGAGGTTACTGATTTCAGAATTTGGTTGGGAGTGTGTTTTTGTAGTTTAAAAATAAAATAAATTCCTTTTTATTCTTACATATGTGTCATACTACCAATGATTTGTTTCCGTTCAACTAGATTGATATTGATAGATTGTAACACAGCTTAGGGACGCAAAACCTGACTGAAAGGACAGCCACTTCACACCTGAGCGGTGCAGACTTTGGCTTGTGTGAACTCGGCATGTCATGTCACAAGTATCATCTCAGACTTGTTTATGCAACTGTGTTCATGTGATCCCGCTAAACAACAGTAATACTAGAGATTTTTTTTGGCTTTAAATCATTGCTTTGATGTGCACATAAAACTTATTTTCCCAGTTTTGCAACCAGGTAAACCAAGGCATAAAGCTAGTAACGGGGAGCCTATGGCTAGGCAGGGCCACCTCGGTCAAACAGCCCAGTTGCGCTCTTCATGCAATGGTGTGACTGGCCTCTGCAGAGGGGTCCCAGCTCCTACCTCATGCATCCCACACGTATACACCTCATGCCACAAAACACTTCTCCCCTCTCTGCTGGAGGCTTGGGGATAAAACAGCAGCAGCCATAACTGTCATAGGTGCCCAGAGAGATCTGGGGTACATTGCACTCCTGAACCGCGGAGGGCGAGGTGGGGTTTGGGAAGTCATGCTGTCTAATGTTAGTCATTGAAGTTCTGGGCTTTGTCATACCTGCGGGAGCTGTCACTCCGTCACCCGTGCAGGAAGGTCAGGTGTAGCTCAGAGAACCTCGAGGCAGGGGTCTAAGTTACAGAGTAAATGTGTGAGTAACCCTTCTACTCACAGGGTGACAGCTGAGAGCAGAGGCAAATGCAGAGGACTTCTTGCTCCCAGTGCCATACTCGCACCGCTAACCATGCTAAACGCGCTAATCATGCAAGCATGCTAGGCTGGGGATATAAAAACAGAATCGGTGAGTGTAGGTTAGCTGTTTAAACACTCAAGAGAAACAGGAATATATAGTCATATCTTTCTCCTAGTTCAATCTTTGTATTGATTTATCATGATAAGAGGTGCCACTTTAGTTCTAATAATGTCTACTTTTATTTTCTTTCCTTTTTTTTTTTGCTATTACATATTTCTATGGCAGCTTTTCCATGTGATATATTTTGGGTCACACATTAATTTACACCAGCCTCTGTTCTGCAAAAAAGAGTTCATAAACTAAACAAAAAGGAACGGGGAGGGGGATGTCTAGCAGAGCCCAGGCTTTTGTTTCATGTTTTGGATGTATTTTCTTTTTAAAATAAAATTGTTGATATGCATTTGCTTTTATTTTTCTAGCCTTCCTCTTGCTGATGACCAGGTTCCTGTTTGATCCTGTTTACAAGCTTCCGAAGATTGAAAATAACCCCAACTCCTCTGCATTGGGTAGGAAAACAAAACCATATAAAGACATACAGCAATTACTCTGGAGGGCTAGCAATATGGAAGAGTGTGGTATGAAGGAAGAGCTTGTGGAAAAAAAGGAGAAGGTTACTAGGTTACCACAAAAGGCATTAGTGTACACAATTTTTCTCACCCACTCTTTTGGACTGGGGAGGAGGGGGAGTAGTGGGGATATCAGCAAGTAAATAAGGATATTCTCCAGCATGTGTATTCCCAGTGTAAATGTTTTAAGTTTATCTATACTTTCTGTTACTCATTCAAGCTGCTTTGCAGTTCTATTTCAATCTATTCAAAACCCCTAAAAAGACAACTTTAAAAGATTTTTGGGTTTGGGGGTGTTTTTCTTCAAAATTTACTGGCAAGATAAAGAGTTTTCCCTAAATTACTATAAATTTGTAGATATAGGTGCAATATTTCAGTAGTGTGGATATGTAAGTATATATATCCCAAGTACTGAATTTTTACAAACATGTTATAAAACGACATTTCTTGCAGTTAGGGGGAGTGGATAGGGAACAATCTGGTTAAATGTTGTTGTTGGCCTGACAGGAGACTCGGATACGGGTAATCCCACAGTTAATGTGTCTGCTCGAATCTGTAGTAGTCTTTGTGCTTAACCTGACTGCCATGAATGGTAACTGTTTGCAGAATTAAGGTTTCAAAGACAAGCACCTACTTTTGGTAGCATGTTTTTTATCTTGTTATTGTGGACTTTAGGAAGAGTTGAATATGTCAAATGCTGTTGAGTGTGCTGAGTTTGTCCTAGGGTTAGACTTCACTTAGCTTGACCAGGTTGCTATCATAGTCATGTATTCTGGTATAATTAGTGCTTTTGCAAGGGGAGTGGCAATTGCTACCACATCAGGATTAGAAATGCAGCCACAGTGGCAGGTAATGCTTATGTCCAGTTTTCATGGGTGGAAATGAAGAAAAGGTGTGGAAGGCAGTAGAGAGCCAGGGCCAGCGTAACTGAGGATTTAGGGCTAACTCTCAGATGAAACTCTGGGACACCCTTCTCTATTTCAGTACGATTTTGTCCACATGCAGAGGGCTATTCCACTGTTCTTGTCAGGACAAAATTTCTAATTAAGTTTGAATGGAGGACTATATGATTGACTAATAATATTCTGGTGTAAATCAGTGCTTTTCTGCTTCGTAGTGAGGCCTTAGATATGCATGTGAGATGACAGTCTAAGTCGTAGTATTTTAAAATGATTGATTCAGATATGAAAAAGTTATGATTCACTTTTCTCTTTCTAACTGCCAGAAGTCAGTTGTGACATTGGGTTTTTTTTCCTCTTCTAAGTAAGCTTATCAAAGAAGAAATCACTAATTTACCAGTCAGTGCTTAATAATCGAGGAAGTGAAACTTCTACTTTAGAGAGAAAAAGAAATCCTTTGCTGAGTAGCAACTCAAGTGAATTTTTTTTTTTTAAGAATAAAAGCTTACCATGTATTGGGCAACTGATTTTTTGTTTTTTATTTTTTTTTTTTTTTTAAGGCTTTCATTCTGAGAGGGGTCACCAGCCTTTGAGAATTGAGCCACTTTGTTGACAGATCTGTCCTCTAAATTGAACAGCATTAATTAGAACTTTAAAAAGTAAGAATCTGCAGCATAATGTGGGTGGTGGTATCAACAAAAATGTCTAATGAATTTGATTGAAGATGATTTTAAAAGGTCTGCCACCTGTAGATAAAAATGTGCATTACTATACATGGTAATTATCAAGACTGAAGGCCATGACATGATCCATTGACCTTTTGAAATCAAAACACTTACTGTAAAGAAAAAAATGTACCAATTTCTCTGTTTATGTTAATATAGGACATGTCTGTATATTCAGCTATATCAATACACTGTAATATATCTAGAGGGAAAAAAGATAATTTGGATTATGTTAGACCTAAGTTTCCAGTCTTCTCCTCTACAGGCTTGTAAAGCTCTCCCTATTTTTGTATGTGTGGAGGGATCTTTTTTTGATCTAATGAAATAGATTGCTAAAAATATTCAGGTGTCTGAGACAGCAGCAAAACATCTCTGAGCCACCCTACAAAAATAAACTACTTTGGTGCGTGCAAGGTGAAAAAGAAAGTGTACAGGAACAGATTTCGGCTTCAGACTTTCTATAGGGGCATTTGCAATAAGGGAGGGGAGCAATAACCCAGCAACTATCATTGTAAAAATTATGAAAAGCCCTTTGATGGTCCTTTTTAAAGTCAGTTCACTAAACAGGGGCCAAAGCAAAAGCCTGAAAGGCAACTCGTAGTTTGCCATTAACAACCTCAGCCCCTTGCTGCTATTTGCAGTTGAGAACGAGTGCTTCTGCATACAGTAATGGTGAGAAAAACTAAAGGGAAATAAAGGATGCGAATGAAAGATTTTCTGTTTTCATATGAGTACTTGGAACACCAAGCAAGCGAAGAAGCAGCAATTTTAGCTAAGCTAATGTAATAGAAGACCATTGCACCCAAACTGTCTCAGCAGAACTTCCTGCATAATTAGATTGTAAATCTTCTCAACTGAGGAAGCTTTGCCCAGGGTCAGATTGTCTAAGTAATAATCCATTCTACATAAATTAGAAGATTTGAACTGCTGGGATACATTATTACATTAGGTTTGTTTTTTATTCCTCGTATAACTAAGGAGAACAAATGCAACAATTCTTTTTCTTTTCTTCTTTTTAATTATGTTATGTCTCTTTAGCTTTCGATTACCTCAGAAGGCCTTTCCTGTAGGTTTTTGGATTTTTCCTGAGCGATGATGATGAAGTTGCCATCTAGGCAAATTAATACATTTTTAATATGCTTTAGAAAGTGATACCACAGAATCCTTTGGCCACCGGATTCTGTGATATCACTTCCTCAGTAAAACATTTAGTCAGAGATGCTGCTGCTCTTTTTGTGCTGCAGTTTTTGGGATGCTGAAATCTTGTCTCCCACTATCACCCCCTTGTTCTGCAAAGAATAGAATTGCCATCTTCAGGGTAAGAACTAATGGATGAAAATTTACTAATAACTAGTTTACAGCAAGCAGGCTTCTAAGTTTTTAATTCAATTATTTTCTTTGAGAAGAAGACTGTGGGTACTTGACATGCATATACAGCTATATGTAAAAGTGACAGGGGTAAATCTTGAAGTCGTTATTGGGGCAAAAATCGCCATTGAAATTTCAGTATTTGATCTGCTTGAAGGAAGCAAGGTTCGCAGTGTAACACAGATTAATTTGTATGGACTTGTTGTTGTTCTACCTTTGACTTTCACTATGAAATGGAGGAGTGGCCAACTTTTCAGGAGAGCCTTTTGCACTTACAGCTTTTTGGGCTGGACTCTCAGGGTGTCTCTATATTCAGCCAATGCTAAAAACCAGAGAGAGCAGATGTGGAGGGGCTTGTGGAAGTGCTCACGATGCTGTGGGCTCCCAGTTCCTGGGGCTACTTTGGGCATGCACCAACTCCACAGTCTCTGTTTGTTAGTTGCACGTGTTGGAGATCTAGACCTGCACAGCGGTTGTAACTGGTGGCAGGACTGCAAAACCAACTTGATCTAGCTCTGTGATGCATTGTCTTTTTCTTCATGTTGTATGTGCAAGTGTTGAGAAAAATGTAATATGAGGAAAAGGTTGGCTTCTGTAGTTGATAATGTTTTAAAATATCTGTCTGTCCTGACTAGAATTTCGTATGTAATATTGTGGTAATTTTTTTGGAAAGAGGAGGAGGAAACTATCTGGGGTGGGGGAGGTACTGAACTCCCCATTTCCCATCTACTTCCTGTGATCAAGGGTAGAAAAATTTTAAAATTGAATAGATAATTCTGTATTTTCAAATACAGGAGTATTTTGATTACCTGATGCCAGTTCTGTGAGCTCGGCTGAGTCTGTGATCAGTCTACTCTGCAGAGCACTGGCAGCTGAAGGCAAAGCGTAAGTTATGGTGGACACAGCAAGTGCTCTCAAAGGTCCTGGAAACAGGGGTACTACCAGACTCAGGGATGTGTGGTCACCCTTCTCTCAACTGCGGCACAAGGAGCAGAATTCAAGATACTTTTTTATTTTTCTCTATTGCTCTGAGACACCAATGGATGTGAAAAAGGAATAACACTTTAGAAGACATGAGGAAAAAAATGAAGATCTGTGAAAGCCCTTTGAAACTGGTATTTTGGGGGAACACCAAAGCATTCAGGTGACCTTGGAAACATACAAGAGCATTGGAAGTCAGGAGATAAAACATTATTTTTATTTCCACTTAAGATCCAAACTTCCTCTCATTACTGCCATTATAATACTTATAGAATTACTTTCATGTATTTAAGATTTTCATTATTACTATTATTATTTAACAGCAACTAGCTGTGTCTTGGGAACTTCAGATATAAAGAAACTCAGAAATCAGACCTCAAGACTACTTTTGAGGCAGAAATAATCTAACCATTATTTCTGGTGTAAAAGGTTTGTGAATAGCATCATTTGCCTAGAAGCTGTTTTCCAACCTAATAACTCCTGGAATAATGACCTAAAACAGTTTCCAAGAGGATTAAGGCCCATATAACTACTAGGAAGTATAAGTTTTTGAAAAAGCTTCTTTCTGATTGGCAGAGAGGTGAGTTCTGATTTAGGTTAAAGCTGCTTGCTTAGGAGAATCAGTTTCAATCTCTCTGAAGTCAAAAGTGTTGAAGTAATCCTCTGGAGAAGGATTGTCTGAGGGTGGTGGGTTTTTTTTCTTTCTTTATATTTAAAATATGTATGGGTATGTATAGATATTACTTATTGCTATAATGACCTCAAAGATGGTCATTTAACTGGGTTTTTAATCCATTTGGGAGGGTTTTTTTAATCTTCTGCTTTAGTTTGCCTTGGGCAAAAACTGTTCAAAATGGGCTGAGATTGCAGCTGAACACTTAGGTTGTTGGTTAATCATCACTTGAACACTCTTCATTGGAGAGACTGCGGAACAGAGAATTTATTATCTGTAATGATACTGGTGTGTTTTTAAGGTTGTGCACATGTTGTATGCGCTTTACTCTTGTTAATTGCTTTTTTAGCTAGTGTGATCTGTAAAGGGGAGGGAGGAGAAAACGTGGGCTCAGGATGACTCAGGAATATCTGCTGTACAGGGATCAGACATTAAGGGTTAGAGGAATGCATGGATTTGCAGCTGAATCTGTTTGATAAAGAGCTGCTCACTGAGTTGTACTTTTAAATTGGCAAAAACTCCCAACTGTGCATCAAAATACTGGTGACAGAAGTTCACTGCAGAAAGGAGGTGAATTCACCCTGAAATGGCTGTTAACCACCTATTGTTTTTCACCTTCTTGAAGTAACCAGAGCTAGTGCCGTAGCTTCTGGCCGAATCCCAGAAATGTCTCAGCAGATCACACTGAAGACCTGAAATCATCGGTGAGTTCAGCCAGCTTTATCCTAGGGTGCCTTCACTGACAGCAATCAGGACTGTTTTACATCTGTCCCAAGAGCATACTCATGTAAGAAGGTGAAATAAACATCTGGCATTAGCAGAGTAAAATAGAATTATTTGGTTTATTTACCTGAGGAACTACTATCACTGGCCATTCAGAAATTTGTAATAATATGCATATACTATATTAAATCTGGCCTTTAGATAAGTTTGACCTTCTATGCAATTTAAAGGTGGTTTAGCAGACCTTCTCACTAATAAGGTAACAGTAAGATTTGGCTGTCAACTGAGTTGTTATAAAAGACAGGGCCAGTTTTGTGAGACACTGAAATCCCTCTTTAAAAAATGCAGAAGGGATTTAATCAATGATGGTACTTAACATGCAGCTGAACTAGGCCCTGTTTTGAAAAAATCACTCTAATTTTTGCACTGGCTGACTATAGCCATAATAGAGAAAGGCAAAGAAGTGGTTGCTGATCCGATATATGGCCAAACTCTTATTTCTGATGCAGGACGCATGCTGCCAAAAGTCTGATGCATATGCTTATGAAAGATTTTTCTGGTTCTATATGTACTGTAAATATATTCCACATGGCTTTATACAAAGCTCTCTGTTATTTCAGTAAATCACAAGCCACTAAGCTAGATCCAAAGAAGGTGAAGCTCTAAATAAAATTCTTTAATGTTTTATGACTTTGAAACCCTGTTTTAGAGTATATTTGCTTCATTAATTTGTGGCTTTGATGGTCTTAGTTGGGCAAGCATTGAAAAGATTGTGAAATTTTTTTCCATTAAATTTTGCCTAAGTTCTCTTGTTGCAGGTAGGCTAGCAGACAGGAAGAAGAAATTTCCTTTTTATTTTCAGTATTCTGGGTTTCAATTTTAAACCAGGACTATATAGTTTTATTTGAAATAACTTGTTTAAGGAATGCTGTTGCTGAAGATTTTATTTGATTGTGGTTTGGCAAAACTGCTTGCCTATTGTGAATATGAGTCTTTCCTGGGATTTGAGAGGGAAAACAAAAAATCTGTGCTCCCTCCACTCCTAGCTGTGGGACTGAGGGTGTGATTGCGCAGTGTTGTCTTCCTAAGCCCCTACGCAGGTCTATGCGGTGGCCCAGGAGCTCCTCAGAGCGTCCCCAAGCAGCACTAAAAAAAGAGTCTGGCTATTGCGTAGCTGGTTTCCCTTCTTGATTTGAGAACTCTGAATTCTAGCATTATAATTAAGAAGATGAGAAGAGTGAGTGGATTAGCTGCAGAAGAATAGAGCTTGGTAAACCTAAGCAGTAAACTAAGAGTAGAACTGCAGAGATTTTCCCTGTTGCAGCAACAGGTTGCTCTAGTTCCTCCCCATTTCTTTTAACCCTAACTACCATAGTCAGGTACTAGAGTAAAATGAAGTTAAGAGAGTGAACGTTTCCTGCCCCCCACCCCCACCTCAACAGCAGCTTGATGTTTCCAATGGAAAGTGCAGTTTTGTTCTCAAGATGGTGATACAAATACAGTATTGTCCCACTTGGTTGCTTTGTCCCTTCCTTTGCTCATAGACTCAGAATTATGCCTTCTTACTGTACCTTTTCCACATACATGAGCTTTTATGCTTTCTAGCATTGCAAATCTGGGAGAGTAAACAGAGTCCTACTCCCTGCCATGCATCGCCTGCGCAGCCGCCAAGTAAATGCCAAGCATAAGGCAGATTGTGGTTGTCACTTATACCCGTGTAACAGTGGTGGAGATTACTGGGTTTGGGAATTGGGGAATTTTGGGACAGCTGTAGTGCATAATATGGTCAGCGGAAGTGTGTGTGTGGGGGGAGTCTCATGTGGAGGACTAGCATGGGGGCAGTGATAGCGAAGCTGGGCTTTGGGGTCTTGCACGGGGTTCTCTGCAGCTGCAGTCAGAACAAGCGCTCTGCATCCCTTTGCTCAGGTAAGGGGCAGAAAGTGAGCATCAAAGAATACTGACATTCTGCAGCTGCTTTTCAGTGAGCCACTGTAAACTGAGAGGTAAAACTTGAAGGCAATAATTTCTTAAACAGTCCAGTGTTTTGTGCCTTCCTCTTCAGAGTAGAGTACATAAGATGAAGACAATGTCTTGACTGACAGCTGGGGAGTCTTGAGTCCCTACCCCTGGAAAATTAGGACTCCTTGCAGCATCCCCCAACCTAAAGCACCTGAAGCCTACAGCTGCTCCTGAGTCATTGGATGGGAGCCATCATAAGGAAAAGGGAAAGGGGGGTCCAGCAACTGCAAGTTGTGAGATGGGAGAGCTGACAGCTTCTGATTTCTGCACCTTTGAAAGGGTTAATGCTGAGGTGCTCTATTGTATTAATGATGGTTGTCTCTTTGCAGAGCCCGTTGGGCTCTTTCAGGGGCCTCTCAAAACAATGAGTGCAGTGAGGCTGTTCTGTCTAATTACTCCAAGACAGGGATGCTAAAGAGGAATTAATGACAGTTGACAAGTGCAATTAATAATTATAGCAAAGCTGGGAGTCATGCAGCAGGCAGATGACAATAACAGGGTAACTGTACATGACAGCTTTCATCCGTTCCTTCCCCCCCTGCTTCTTCTTTCTTTTACCCTTTAATGTGAGCTGCTGCATGCAGCTAGGCCACACCACACTGCTTGCTCGGAAGGAGAAGGCGCCGAGATCTGGTTGCTTAGGTTAGGCCAATTCCTAACCCACCCCTCCCCCTCAGTCCCTCCCTCCAAAAAAAAAAAAAAAATTAAAAAAAAAAATTAAAAACTACCAACAGCACCAACTTAGCAGCACAGGCTTCTGTTAGCTTTCATGGTCAGGTGTTGACAAGACTACTTAAAATTCATGTTGGGAGATTGGAAGGAGAAGGGGACAGGGAAAGGCAGCAGCAAGCTGGAGTTGAAGTGGGATTTCCATATCAAAGGCCAGGCCTTTGGCTCTGAATGGTAATTAAAGTACCCAGATTTCATCTCCTTGGTCAGCTCATGAAAAGGAAAAAAAAATTAGAGGATTTTTTCACTCCCTTTAGACTACAGTACAGCAAGCAGTAAATTAAATGAAAGTTGAGCTAAAAGGTGCCTAGCGCTTCAATCTTTTGCATCTAATAGGATCTATGATGTTTTTAAAGCATTTATTCAGTTCACATCTTCATCTTGCTGTGATTATAAAGGATATCATGTCTGCTTACATTTATTGGGCACACATCTTGGCCTTCCCAGGATTGTAAAAGGATTTCACTTTGCATTATGTTGCTGTTGTGTTACGGCCTTTCGGTTTAAAAAAAAAAAAAAAAAAAAGGGAGGGGGGAGAGTGTGAAAAGGAAGAAAAAAGGCACATTTCTGTGTAATTTCTAGCTGGTCATTGTAGGAACCACTAACAGTGAGAACCAAATAAATGCAAATTTAATGAGGCATGGGGAACTAGTAATGAGATACAACAGCCCCTCACCTTGACGTTGCTCATTCAAACCTAGACCATGGCACTATTGAAGGTGGCCACAAACCAGCAGTCACATGGCAGTAAATGTGCAATGTTTTGTCACCTTGGTCCAGTTCCCAATGGATGCGTAGCGATGAAATGAAAGCCCTGCTTGCATTTGCTGGTAGTCCCTCTTCAGGGACAAGGACTGCGTGCTCTCTGGATTGCCTGCCCTTGGCGTGGGTCATGTTCAAGTCAAGAGTTATGCTGTAGTGTGCAGTGTCTTGCCCCGAGCTCCTCCATGGCTGTCCTGGTTCCAGGTCTCCTGTAGACGTGCTGAGGTCTCCAGTCTCTGGAGCTATTGGTCTGGCCTTTTGCTGACAGTGGGTGAACACCCAGGGCCCAAGGGTTTCAGCAATACTGTTGGTGTCTTGATGTGCCCTTCAGTTTCTCTTTAGATCTGGGCTGGCCAAGCAGTTTCTTAATGCCTTGGGCTCCTGACTCTGGGTTTGCAGCTCAGTAAATCCATGGTTGCACCCTCTTTGCCTGAATGCCCTGAGGGAAAAAGCAATTTAGCTCTTTTCAGTTCTGCTCCATAGCTATGAAAGACTGAAACCTTAAGTCTCAGAGCCCCACGTGTATAACTAAAGGTGACCAGACTGGGTCTCATTTACCTTGGGGCTGAGTTGGAACCTGCTACAGGTCATAAATTATCTCTCTCGACCCCACTGGATGCTGGATCAGTTCCTTGAGCTGAAACCCTGAAGTGTAGATGTTTTGGCACGTTTTCCTACAGTTACATCTCTGCTCTGGCAAATGTATGCTTTTTGACATAACTGTTTTGGTACAAGATGTTATAGATGTGGGCAGTGCTGGTGGTGTCCTCTTTGTGTGAGTACAGCTGCTGTGATGGAAGGGGTAAGAGCAGCTCCTTGAAACAAAGCATGGAATAGTTAGGATCAAAATTTAAAAAGAGAGGGAGGGGGGGAAAAGGCAAATTATTGTTGCTGTAACAAATAACAAGAACTTTGAAACGAGCCAAACTAAATGCTCACTGAACACCTGAACTTCAGAGGTTTTCAAATTTAGACTTGTATTCTAAATGCTGAGGTTATTTTTCTTCCTTCCCTTCTCTTTCTTTCTTTCTTTCTTTCTCTTCCTTTCTTTCTCTCTTTCTTCTCTCTTCCTCTCTAAGGCGCTCTCTCCTTTTTTCCCCCTCAGCTCAAGTGCATCATTTTCGGCTATTGTGTTTAAAAAAACTCTGCTGCAGGGGCTCTGAAATGAATAAAAATGTAATCCTCGATGTGCCCATTGTGCGCTCTCATTTGTTTTTGCTGTATCGATTTATCAGTGGAGGGAAATTACTCGCTGGAAGAGAGGATGCCAGTCAGAATGACATTTATTTCATAGTACAAGGAGGCTCTCCAGCGTGTTTCCATGTAACCCAGATATTGGAGCTGTAAAAGGGCTTGTAACAAGGTTTAGTGCTATGATTAGATCGTGTGGAGCACCTTGCTTTCATAACAACAGGCACTTGGCTGGAGCCAAGGCCTCAGGTTATGGTCAACTTTTTTTTTTTAAATTCCTTTTTCCTTAACGCCGAGTATTTGGCTTGCACCCCAAAATATTTCTCTATTCAAAATTCAACCATGCGAACTTGTGAATGTCATTTGGTACTTGTAAGCGTCTGGAGCTTGAGTTAAAAAGAGAAAAAAGATAAAATATTTACTTGTTAATCTTTTTAGCTTTGTGCTTCCTTGCATTTCTAGTGAAATAACCCCATGATTTTAATTCACCAAAGCAAATCTTTTCCTCCAGTGATGGTAAGCTACACTTGCTTAAGGCTAACAATTACCTGTAAAAACAAAGTAAAGAAGTATGCTTTACCCAAAACCTGTAACAGGTATATATGTGTTGCAAAAAAAGGTGGGATTCAGGAGGCTGAATCCTGGCCCTGGTGTTTGTGTTTGGCTGCTGTTCCTGGATAGTTTGTGCTGAGGGGTTTACTGTGCTGACTTGTGTCCAGTGTCTGTTGAGCTCAGCAGCCCCTTTTCAACAGCATCCAAGGTCAGGTCATTCAAAGGAAGATCCCCAAACCCCAGAATCAGCCTTCCTCCATGGGATAACTCTTTAGCAGATGGATGTTGGCTTATTCTCCGCAGAGTTTTATGTACCTTTGGAAATGTCCTGTTAGGAGATATTCTTAAAACTCTTGACGTATTTATGGCTATTTAAGAACCTGCATCTGGAAGTAACCTTCTGGATTGTCAAGCTCTTCCTCCTAGCATGGATATATAGCATATAACCTTCATTCATTTCCTGTGATTTTATTTATTGTCATAGATATGAAGTTGCTGCTAATTTCTGTACATCTGTAGTGATCCCTCTTTGACTTACCTGGTCATGAGCTTCAGTGTCATCATATAGCAGGGAGCTTTGGGGGTGAAACCTGCCTTATAAGCTGAGGACTGCTCCTGCCCTGTGCAGGAGCACAAGTGCTGGCGGGGAGCTCACCGCTCCTGACCGTTGCAGGAACGTGAGGAAATAGGCAGTAGGAGGTATGGGAAGTTATGTCTGTATTGAAGATTGCTTGATGCTTTCCATCCTAAAACTCTCTTTTCTCTGTTTATATCTTTGCCAAATGACTTCAGCTTTGGCTGATATTTTTCATTTTGGTTGTTTGCCTTAGATGTTTAAAAAAAAAAAAAATTTTCAGGCAAAATGGCTCAGCTGTCCCCAAGCTGAGACAAAAAATAAGTTGTTTTGCTTTTATTAAAAATATTCTTCCCCCGTCTCGATGGAAAGCTCAGCTCCCAAGTTATAAGCCTCTGAAATGCTAAATTTCTTGTATCCAGTAGTAACTTTCTTGAGTGATAAAATTAATCAGGTTTAACTAACCCGTGGAGTTCTTTGCTAGACTGTGAACCCACTGGCTCACATGTCTCTGCTGCCTTTCTCTTTGGGGTGGTGGCTGGGGAGTAATGGTTAGGGTGAACTTAACTAGAACTAGTTAGGCCATCTGCCTACATCACTCTTTCTGTTTTAAAGAGAGGATAATGCTGTTGCTGCAGCTGTACCCAGCTGAGCTATAGCTTGATCTGCATTTGAGCCACAGAGTTAGCTGAGGGTCTTGCTAGCTAAGCTTGACCTAAACTGAACTGTTCCTTTCTAGTCTAGATGAGATGTGTTATTTTCCTCCTGAAGTTCAGGTCAGAAATACAGAGAGAGCAAAAGGGAGAAAGTAGTACTGAACTGCGGAAGAGAAATAAAATTGAATAAGTGCCTGGCAGAAGCAGAGGACAACCCTATTGCTTTTAGTAAAGTTGGGAGCATGCATACAAATGGGTATGATGGAACTTGTCGCAGCAGTGGGAGCGTGGCTCTTCCCTGTGGTGACAGGTGCCTGTTATTTGCTCCAGACATCCCCTTCTGTGGGCACTTTTCAGGGGAGAATAAATTGCAGATTTCCTTTTTCTGCCTTACTGAGGTAGCAAATGGCCAGTGCGAGGAAATAGAAATGCTTGTTTGGGGAGTAAGAAATGGAGTCTGTGTATATGTGGACCTGAGGAAAGGCGGTCTCAGCACACCAAAGATTGAGGAAGATGTGAGGTCGGTTGAAGTAGCCAGAAAATAATCTAGGCAGCTATGCAGGCCTGCATTCTTGAAGTCTGATACTGTTTAGGAATTACCTGTTTTGTCAATACACTGGCCAATGGGAAGGTTGATTTTTCTTTTTTTTCTTTGTTGTCTGCGTTACCCAACCAGCTATATTTGGAATGAAATATGGATTCTGATAACAGAAGATAAATGGAAAAAACTAAGCTTAAATGGTGTTATCTTAAAGTAAATGCTTCAGTAACATACAGTCTAAAGCTATTTAAGCATATGGAAATGTATGTGAAATCAGTATACTACTATGTCATTTTTTGCGTCAGAATCAGCGTGTCTGTGCCGACAAAATGGCATGCATTACCTTTCCCCATCTGTTCAAAGCACATTTAGTAGTGCCTTGAAAAGCTTTTGCAAGTCATGACATAAATACACAACTGGATGGTGCAGTATAGATAGAGCAGCAATCTAGTGAAGCCTCCTTTAAAGGGAAATTATTTTAATCCTTTTCAGGCAAGAAATTGATTTTCAACAAAAAAAAAAAATGGTTTTAGTATAAAAGTGTAGTAGCATTTACCAGTCATATCCATGTTAAACATATTTCCCCACTGCTATATCAGAAAATAGCTTCCAATGTGGATAAAATCCAAAATCAATTAGTTCAGTTTAAGTTATTTCAAATTTCATTGTTAGTTTTTAAAGAACATCTTCCAGATTGTCTCTAAACTTTGCAAGAAAATTAATTTAGTTAGAAGTTTCTTCCCACTTGCACATTCCAGCCTAGAGGAGCTGAAGATTTGCAGAGATCATCAGTAAAAATAGTACCATTAATTCCCACACAGTAGTACCTGAGTAGTTCTTCAAATGTCACTTTCTTTGTAATTATTGACTTTTTATTGGTTTTTTAGCAGAGCTTCTTGTACTATGATATGTAGCAAAACCACACCACTCTCCCTTACCTGATGTTAGGTGTCCATCCACATGACTTTACTGATGATTCTACATTTATGTAAAAATTTTCTTCTAAAAAGTGTCTTTTGCTCATAGATATGCAGAAGGCTGAGAGGTAGCTCACTATCTATATGCTATCCTAAAATATAGGACTCTCCTTACGTGCCCCAGGTGATTGCTATTTCTAGGACAGAACAGTCTCAACCTTTTAGGCAACCTGCAGGACCACACAATTTTGAGCTTCTTATCTGTGGTTTCCTCCTTATCCGTATAACCTGATTTTAATTCCATCCATCAACTCACAGTTTTTCTCTAGCAAAACTCTTGGTAAATCTCTGTGTATAACAGCTGGTGGTATGCTATCGTCATGGCCATCTACGTAATCAGAAGGAATTGTAGACAGGCATAAGTGAATGCCTGAAATGAGAGCTGCTCAGAGCATTTAAAATGACCATTCGTTTGTAGATTGTCTTTTTGTTTGTTTGATAGACCGTAAAGCTGTAGAAGTTTTGTAGAGCAAAACCCTCAGGTACTAGATAAATGCTTGTGGAATAACTGTTCCTGTTTCTGTGGCACCTGGTGAAAGACTAGGAGAAAGTAGTGGAAGCATGAACAAGTAAATTATTTTGGAAGGTTTCTCTTTAAAATCACTATGTAGTTTGAGAACCTCCAAATTATGAACAGAATTGGGGGCCAAAAGGAATTGGAGGAGTGTGCGTCTAATCTGGCTCCTCCTACAGCAGTGGTATTAGAATAGACCTCACTAATTTTCTGCCTCAAAACTAATGAAATTAAAAGTTTTATACAAGTGCAAATTGGTGGTAGCTATTATTGTGACTTTTATCTTCCTATTCTTTGCTTATTATAATGCTGTTATATTTGGAAAGTATGATGTGGAATGAGAGCCAAAAGCAATGGAAAGAGCTTCCTTTTGAAGCAAAACTAGAACTATTAGTTGGAAAATCTCGCACTGTGATGTTTGTTCATCTCTTCACCATTGCTGAATTTTGCTTTCACTTGCAAGTGTGAACCAGAAGATTAGACACTTCCAAGGGCTCATTCACTGTGAGGTTTTGCAGGTGATTTCAGTTTAATGCAACCAGATAATTGTAGCCCTGGGGCTTGGCTAGGTTATAAAGCTGCTAATCCAGACAATATTATCCGATCACATGTTGTGCTTATATGAGAGACCTCTGCCTTTAATAGTCTCTCCCCATGCTTGTAAGTAGTTGGTTTTTTTTTTTTTTTTTTTTTTTTTTTTNNNNGTTTTTGGTTTGGTTTTTTTTGTTTTCGTTTCAACAGCCGTATAAAAATGAGACACAGGCAAAGATTAAGCTCCTGAACAAGTCACTGGAGTTATGCGGTACTCTATTATATGTACTCCATATATAAAATACACATGCAACATATATCAGTTGGTTCATGATGCTGATGTGTATGTTCACCTCCTTGTTTGAGAGGGTAAGGTGGTGGACACTGACAACTCTCAAAACTGAAGTCTGTATTTAGCTCTAGGCCCACATGTAGCTGAAGCAAATGTATGGCAATGTTTTATAAGCAGTATTGTCAAGTAGTCAGAAAACAAATATTTTTGTTAAAAAAAATATTCGTATATTTGTTAAAACAGAAACTTTTCATGGCAATATGCTGATTTGAAAGAAGCTTTTTTGGGGAGAGAAAAGAGGGTGAAATTGTGTGTCAGCCTGAGATCTGGACCTCTCTCATTTGGCAATGATGTTATTTGCTCACCTGTAATGAAATTTCCATTATTTAGTTTCAAGAGGGACAGTTCTTGTAAGTTTGTAATCCAGCTCTTTGAAACGTAAGAGGCTGATATGGGTCATATAAAACCTTAGAAGAAAGCTCAGGCCTATCGCTGTCTGTGCTACAGGAAAATAAAGCACACTGTCCTGATATTGGTACTTTTATCGCATTGCTTTGGCTCAAGATATAAAGTGGAAGGAGTGGCTGTCTTCTGAACCAGCCAGCAAAACATGCTCCTTAGGTTTGGGTGAACTTCAGCAAGACTATTGACGTGTGCAGAGTTACGGGCTTGCTGAAGTCTCTGTAAGAAAGATGCGAGCCTAACATATAACACAGATTTTACACTGGGGAACACTAATGTCAAATGCGTAATTAAAAAAAAATCTTCAGGACAGGCGAATTTCTGAGCATGTGCAGTATCCTTTTTGTGAACCTCAGGATCTCAGCTGGTTTTGGGGAAAAACACAGAAAGCAATTAGCTTGCATCTTAGAGGCTAATAATAACTGAACCTTTTGGCAGATTTTGTGATGGGATGATTTCCTCTCAGTGATATAAGCCAAATGAATTAATAAACCAGATTTTAAAAAATCACTTATTCTAACACAGTCATTTTGCTGTCAGAGGTGCATAAAAGCAAAGAATTTGAAACCTGGACTCTGCTACTTTGCACTTCAGACCTTTCTGTAAGAATCAATCTCATGTATTTGTGGCATGTTAAAGCAATTTTCTCTTTGTAGCTACAATCTTGTGTGTTCTGCTTGAAATTTGAACAAATTTTGTAAACTGAGCCCCCTTTATTCTCTTTCTCTATAAAATTTGAAGAGATTTCTTCTGTTTCAAAAGTAAAGGTCCAAACAGATCTGCCTGGATAAACAAGATGAGTGAGATTTGGTTCTAAGTTGGGTGGGGTGGTGGTGCTTGCTCTTTAAATCAATGATGTCTGTTTTCCCCAAAAAGACAACAGTTGTAAGCAGGTTTACTGCTGACTGCTGCCTCAATGTGCTTCAGTTCTGACCCAAAGTGACCTCCTCGCTGCTGCGCCAACTCGTTCAATCCCTGTGATCGCTTGGTCTTTGTGGTCTCTCTGAGCATCACCAGAGATTCAGCAGTACAATGAGAATGGAGAAGATGGCGCCTGCATACACACAAGTATCACAGTCTCCTGCAGGGATGATTCCAGTAGCTTTAAACAAGGGAAACACCAGTTGCTAAAATGTAGGCACGGGAACCCTGTTTGTGAAGAGGGATACAGACACCAATACTAATCCGGAGCTGAGGCTTGGTTCCTAGCTTTGCCACAAGCTTTCCCGGCTGACCAAAGGCAAGATGGATCATGCATGTGTCTAACTGCCAAACGTAAATAGCAGCGTTACTTAAAAGGAGAGCAGTGAGGATGGGTGTGCTAGGTGGTGATGCAGCACTTGAGTGCTGCAGTGATGTCGGCCACGTTAGGCCTGAGCCACAAATGATTTGGTCATCCCTGGGATGCCAGGTGGGTATCTGGACCTCATTGGTAGAGGACAGTGTAATCACACACCGAAGTCGTGACAGCGCTGCTTTCCAAATAGCGAGAAGCAGTCCTTGGGGGAAGAAGCAAGAGCTGCTGGAAGAGAGAAGAATGAAAGAGCAAAGAGGTGTACTCCTAGATAATTTAGTTGAATTTAGTTAGGATTGCGTGGTATGTAGGCAACAGTGGAGAATGGTGTCCATTACATGAAAAGTTAACTATCAGTCACTGGAATGAGATGCTTCTGGAAAAGAAGACATCGCTTTCCCCTTTGAAAGTGTAGCTGGCTTTGTAATGCATCCAAACAGGATATAAAGTCCCCCAACCCTCTGTTCACCTTATGTCTATTTCCCATCTCTGGAGTTAGCTAATGTAGGACAGTGCTGAGGCATTAGTTATGGTATCAAAGGATGTTCCCTCACTGTCTCCTACCCTTGTCCTATGGTGAGTCAAGCTTCGTGCCCTGGACAGAACGTCAGGAAAGTTTTCTGTGCTTCTCTCCTGCATAGCCAAACACGCCTGATGTGCAGTGGACTTTTTAACTGTTGTTTTGGTCTTGTTAACTGTAAGCCTAGAAGGTTTTGTCTCTTTTGCTGAACTGTGAAACACATGCTGATTCTTCTGAACAGGTAGCCTAGAAACTGAATGTTTATGCCTCTTAGTTTTAAAACATACGTAATAGTATCATTTGATCTTACCTTTGAAAAAGACTGACACCCCCACCACCATTCTTCTGAGCAATGAGAAAATACTGTAAATGCTTCATTCCTCACCTGGGGCTCACGCCCAGCCTTAGGACTCCTTAGTCCCTGTTCCTGTTCCCATTCCCTATCAAAAGCAGTGATGTGCAAAATATGGACTGAAACTGTTGTTGCCAAAGGCCACTGTCTAGGCTGAGAATAAATCTGGTCAGCTGCAGACTCTTATTTTTCAGTGGAGCCTCTGTTTCTTCGTTTCCTTTTCCAAGATAGACAAAATCCCAAGCAAACGTTCACAGAGTGCCTACCAGGAGAATTATTCTGTTCCCTTTGGCTTCTCATGCTGCGCCCATCACCGTGCTCTCTGAGGTCTGGTGGTTTTGTAGGTGGAGCTGCGGAGTCTTAATGCAGGGCTCTCCTCAAATGGTGTGACTTCTTTGTGCCTTTTCCTCCAGGCTTGCAATGGAAATGCAATGCTGCTTTGCATCCTGGGGTTTAGGCTTCATGAAAATAGCCATCTGACAAGCTTTTTTTAGATGAAAGGTAAGATGAAGCAAATTAGAATTTGGTGCTCAAGTCAGTCTCTTAAACATAGGTTTACAATGCCAGCCTAGGTGTTTTAGGCTATCCTGTCTTGCATCCAGTTGCCTTTCCAGTAAGGTCCCCTTCTGGTGCCATGCCCTTGTGTACGAGGGGGAAGCACAGTTTAGCCTAGCTGGATTTTCAGCTTGGTGAAGTCAGGGGCGGTACTGGGCAGTATTTATCTATGGAACCGTTGAAGAAGCTAGCTACTAGAGCCGTCGTGGCAGTGCGGCGCTCTGCCTGGCCCAATTAGCCCTGCTGCGAGGCCAGCCTTATTAGCTCTGAGCGAATGCTTTGGAAAAACAGTGAAGTGTGGCCGGCTATCTCCGCAGAGCAATGTGTTTGGCTGTGGGTCTCCACCCTGAGATCTCCTCCCCTGATCTGAGGGCACTGGAGGAAGCCTGTTAAACCTGGCCCTTCATTTTCTGATGAGCTGCCAGTGTGGTGCTCGCTGTCACCTCACCTGGGTGTCCCTGTTCTAGTGCCGTCCTTTTTCATTTTAGTACCCAGTGCAAGTCTTGCCCACAGTGATCTACCCTACCTGGAGCTCTTTTAAAGAATAATAATAGCCCGCATGGAAGCGGGTTCATAGAAGTCGGAGATCAGCATAACCTTTTGCTCCTCTCTGTCTGTTTCTTTCAAGCAGCTGTGAAGAGGGAAGATCTCATCTCCTCCTTCCCCTCTGCCCCAGCTCCTTCTCCTTCCTGCCTTGGGAGTAAACAGTAGATGTTACTTGTATTAACACCATGCTCTAACACAATGCTCCTGGGCGTGCTCTGTGTGCAAGTCCCTGGCAGCCGTAAATTAATTAAAAGTAGACAGAAACCCTATAAAAAAAAAAAAAAAAAAAAAAAAAAAAAGTTCCCTTCCCCCCGTCCCTCTTTTCCTTTCTCTCTCTGTGGGTAAATAGCTAATTCCTTTGTTCCTTGCTGCACTATTTCATTTCTGCCATCATTGTCCTCATTGTTCTCTGAAACAGGAGGGGTCTGGGCCAGGAGCAGCCAAGGTCTTGGCTAATGACGGGAAGTCTTTAAAGTTTGCGCTGCATTTCATCTTCTCTGTGGGAGTTTTAGGACGCATCCAGTGTTTGATCCCCACCGTGCAACTTTGCTTCTAGTTAATTAACAGATCCCCATTACACTCTCTCATCTGCAAGCACATGGGAGGCCTATCAGGAGGTAATTCAAGGCCAATCTGAGTGATGGCAGAAATTAGAGAAAACGGTTGTTTTAGGGTTCTAACATTGAGGAACAAAGCTCTCCCTTTGCAGAGGTGCCCTGTAAATTTGGGCTTGTTTCATTGTATCATTTTAAGTTTTTAAGTGATCTCCTTTGCAATCAGGTCTCTTTTGGGGGTTCAGTATTTTAGGAACTATAGATGGGAAGGCAGTTTATTTGTTTTGCTGCTGCTTTGCCGTGCTGGCAGCCTGCATGGTGTATGGTTTTGAGGGCCAGCTGAAATGAAACCGCAGTGTTATTAGCAGGATGTTTTCACCTTCCTTTCATTCCCAGCTTCCCCGTTCCCACCAAGCCTATTATACAGGTTACAAGTGTCTTATGGCAACTTTTTTAGTGTTGAGTAAAACCACCACAGGCCTCCCAGCTGCAGAGCTTTGTCAGGCTTTCAGCTAAATGCTGCATCTCTCAGGAGTGCAACCTTCTGTCGACTTTGAATGTTTAGAGTTGTCTGATATTCCCCCCCCCCGCTTCCTCTTTCCCTCCCTCTTCCCCACCCTATGAGCAATGACCCCCTTTAACTAATGAATTAGGAACTGCTCCTGCAGTTGCAATTCTCAGTTCAGCACTTGGCAATGAGAATCAAACCAGGGCTATTTAGTGCAGCGTTAAATGGCCCACCACATTAGCCCCCTGGCATGCTAAGCTATTAGGTTGTTTTACTGTTGTTAAAGTTACATTTGTTAGGTGGAGTTGCTGCTCCAACAGAAACTTGGTAATGTGGGAAGAGGCAGACAGCCCGGTGTCTTGTGGATGTATTGTGCTGCTACAAGAGACCAAAGTTTCCCTTTCTCTCCATGAGTCTATTAGAGAGGGAAGTTTTTAGCTTTGTTGCAATTGAGTGGTCTCGATTGACCATTATGCTGTGGCAGGGAGTAATCAAATCATTAGTTGCTGCTTACCTGTTCCTCGGTCAGCTCTCAGCTGGGCCGCAGCAAGGTGGCGTACCCTGGCAGGGAGCCTCCAGCACTTTGGGAGCTCCAAGTAGTATTAAACTTTGCAGGCCATGTCCTCAGCGTCACGGGCTGCTGCTGGTACACTCACCTGGTTCTCTGGGCTCCTCGCTGTGTCTCAAGGGAAGAGCAGTGCGTGGGCTTGTTCTCCGTTTGCAGATGTTGGGCTGACGTGAGGACCTCTGAACAACTGCAGCTGCACAGCATCCCCCCAGAGGCTCCTCTAGCCCATACCCTGCAGCACAGCACGGCCCAAGAAATGGGTGTTTCTCAGAAATGCTCCAAAACTCCCTCGAAACAGGCTGTCACAGAAGAGAGATTCACCATTTTCTGCTATGAGTGAAAAAGGGGTTATTATTTTGATCTTGCCATCAGGGCTGTCTTGAAGATCCTGGGCACAGTTCCTGTAGCTGCAGAGGATGCTTATGCTGGAAGGCAGGATTCACCCCTCGCCATGAACTTAATATGCAAGCGTAGAAAATGAACTAGAAGGTATATGCACCTTTGGTTCAGTACAGCATGCTTGACTTTCCATTGCTTATTCTCGGTCTTTGTCTAAAAATAGTATTACTTGTCTGCTTATTTAAGGAGCCTGATGTCTTATAATCTGAATGAGTATCTTAAATAAAGTCTTTATATATATAAAGTGCCATGGGTTAGAGCGACATGCATGGCGGGGGGGGGGAGGGAGGGGGGAACCCAACAAAAAACCAGGAAGGGCAGCAAACGGAATGATTTAGTATTTGAGCCTCAAATACCAGTTTGAATCCTGGCAGGGTCAGCAAACCCTTCTGTGTTCCTGATTTCCCTCCAGCTCACTGAAGGTTTTATGGACAAGAGGTGAAGGAGTGACATCCTTTTGCTCCAGTGAGGCATCTATGTTCTGTGGAGCCGCTGTAGGTGCAGGAGTTTGCTCAGCTTGCCTGAGTGATGAGTCTTTTTTTTTTTTTTTTTCTCCTTATTCATGTTGCAGTGATTTGCATCCTCTTTTTCTGCAGCAGCAATACTTCTCCATTGCTGGATACAAAGATATTATAAAGCACTGACTGATTCTTTGGGGCGGGAGGGGGAATCAATGCACCGATGCGAAGTGTCATCATTTTATTTGATTTAAGCGTAATGAAATGGGCAGCGCATTCACAGTCAAGGCACCCTGTTGCTGATGTGACTGGGGTAGACAGGGTCCTCAGCTGCTAAGCAGGGATGCTTGGATGTGCCACAGGGTTTCAGAGAGAATCCCCCTGCAAAAGGAAGCGTGTGCCAGTATTGTAGAGTGCTTGTGCCAGCCAGCTTGCAGGGTTGATTTGGCATTTGGCGTACTGGTAGCGGCTGCCAGTGTGTGTGGTGGAAGAGAAGGGAATAGACAAGAAAAACACATAGGGGTTTAAAATAAAAATGTAAAATTATTTGCTTTGTGCCATATGGACTCCAATATTTTGACAAAACTAAGGCCAAAATTAATCATGCCAGGTTAGAGTTTTAGTTCAAAAACATATGTATAACTGTCCCCCTGAGTGTGTATTTGAGTGACCATTTTCATACAGAAAAACCTTAACCTTTTCAGTTTCTTGTTCTCTGCTCCACTACCAATTGCTCCACCCGGATGAACTTCCCCTATTGTGTGGAAGTTTAAAAGAGTTTTTGCTTAACTTAACTTAACTTAACTAAGTTTCTTAGTTAAATGTCAAAGATATTGTTGACTTGCTCTTTAAAATTTTGTTTGGAGGACTTCATTTTCTGCTTCTTTTCATGGAACTAAATGGATTTTAACAAAAGTTGTCTTATGTCCAGGCTGGACTGTTTGGTCAAAAAGAAAGGGGGAAGGGATGAGAGGATGAGGGAGGAGTAACCAGGAGCACTAGTAATGGTTGGAGAGCTATTATATGAAAAGTGGAAGTCCATCACGCCAATCCTGCTTGTCCTAAGATGCTGTCCCCACTGCATCTGTAGCATAGGGATTTTCAAATCTGGGAATTAAGTTTAGAAATACAGAATGTGGCCGGTCTGTGGATTTTAATTTATAAAGGAACCGTTCTGAATATCTACAGTAATAGGACCTTTTGCACAACGTAAACCATTGAATTTTTCACTATAATTTTTTCATCAAGCACCCAGCATCTTGTTATACCTGAGCATATATTATTATTACTCTGTATTAGGTCATTATTGAACAAGCTTGGCTGTGCATTGAAGCACAATACTGTTCTGCACTAGTTCCTGTTGTGGGCACTTTGCTTCACCACTAGAAGTGCCATTTGGAGTCTAGCTTAATCCACTTCAAAAGCAAAGCTAAACCATACAAAGGCATTCCTGAAAAGGAATAAGAATGAGTGTGGAGTGGAGCTGTTCTGCATTAGTTTTTCAGGGCTGGTTTGTTATGTACACAAGTCCACAGGATGACATCAAATCTTGAAAGATCCATTTTTTATAGAGTTCAGGTGTGATTGAATTGGGTATTTTTGTTCATCCCACTGTAGAGATATGAGATGGATATGAAATTCAAATATAGATCTCTATCTTTTTAAAGTTTGGAAATGTTCAGAGGCAGGATTTAGGCAATCTTTAATTCATGTGAATGTAAGCAATACTATGACTATCTGAGGACAGTAAATATATCTCTATCTGTGATTGATCTCAAGATCAGCCTATCTATTATCATAAAGCCCCTCCTTTGAGAGCGGGAGGAGGTGGGTGGAAATTTGAAAGAACAAATTTAAGCAACTGGTTTCCTTTCACTTTTAAAACCAAATAGTGAGAGAGTCATAAAAGAGCTCCAGTTCGGATGATAACGAAACCCTGCTTTGAAGTTCTAACTAAATTGCATTTCTTGTTCTCTGCTGTCGCCTGTGAGACTCAAAAAAATTGGACAAGCAATGATTAGTATATAATAATGTATGTTTAAATAGCTTATGGTATTATGAAAACAAAAATTCAAAAGGCCAACATACTGACGGTTAAAATCTGTCTAAGGGGCAATAGGGGGGAACCTTCTCAAAAACAATATGCTGATTGCATGCAGCTACCCTGCCGAGTCAAATCTTAAATAAATTATACATACATAGCTGTACTGGAGCTGAGAAATGAAGCAGTTTAAAATGTTCCTAGTTCTGTGCTTTAGGCAAAGCCTATATCCACTCTGTGTCCTTAATGCATCAGACGTTTCGTCTGTTGGTTTGGGTACCCTGCCACAGTAACTGGGCAGTACCGGCTGCTTCAGAGGCCAGTGGAAAAATCCAGCTTTGTGCTAGATCAGATATAGGGAGAAGTGTGGGTGATAAACAATCTCTCTTGATTCTTTGATAAGGGATACCTTTCTCTCAACTGCATCCCACTCCCCCAATCCCCTCCACCCACTTGTAAGAAATCCTGATGAAGTACTGAAATGTTGCGTATTTGGATGGAGGGTTTTTTTCCCACAGAAACAAATTTATGCATCCAAAAATTCAGTTTCTAAGCAGCTGAAGTTCTTCAGAAATTTGGGTCAAATCTGATAAGTAATTTCAGCCAAAATAAAGATGAAAATAAAATTCTGAACATCCAAATGATTCACTTTAATACATATGAAATAAAGCATTTTGATTTCTTGGGATTTCCAAGAAGACTCAGTAACTATACAGCCTAGTGATGAGGACTGCTCACAAGCACGTAGGAGATCCATGTTCCTATCCTCTTTCTTCCTAAATTGAAGAAAGGTCTTGAATGTAGTTTTTCCTCTTCTCACATTCCATTCTTAGTCTATATATGTACACTCATGCATACACGTTCATGGAGGGAGAAACAGAATAATTCTATAGGTTTGTGAGCAGGCTGATCCCTGTGAAAACAGGTAACTGGGGTCTACTCCCTATGCCAAGGAATATGTAAGTGCTTATGCAGATCTTCAACTGGAAAGATTGATAAGTAGATCCTGATGTACCACTGGTTAGGGCAGATATTAGGATATGGTGCACACATGGATCCTTGCTCCAAATGGTGTTTAATTTCAATTCAGGTCCTCCTGATCTTAGTGAATACTTTAATCCCTAAGACACAATGGTAAGGAGAGTTTGGCAGCAGCACCTTGTTCACAGGATCTACTTTTAAACTGCTGGCAGCACCTTCTTTTGCCCAGCAAAAGTATCCTTAAGCCACAGTTATCTGTGCAACTCCACTTTCAACAGTGGAAACCAAGGTTTGGACCTAAGCTAGCAGAAATAACTGAGAAACATTTAATGAACATTAACAGACTTTGCTCAGGTTTTGTGAATTTCTTGGGATCAAATCACACTTCCTAAACTTCAACTGTCCAAAACCCACACTAAACAAATGAAAAAAGAAAATTTTATGTACTACTCAGGAGGTAATGCAGTTTTGGTCTTTGGCTAACAAAATCTATCAAATCGCTAATTGTAAACCTAGCACAAGAGGATGTGGGCAGAGCATGCTGCTGCTTTAAGTGTACTGTCATGAAACTCTTGCTGTTCTACCAAAATCCCCTTCCAAAGTTTCAGAGTTAAATCACAGTGAATAAGAGCAAAATTTGGCCCTCGCTTTTGGCATAGTATTGATTGCTTGCTATCTTTTTATTGGTTTTATTTGCTAGAATAGATACTATTTGAACTTATTTTAAAAAGTGTATTTCAACATTACTTAGACACAAACAGAGGCTAATGTGTCTAGCTTTCAGATAGCTTATTACCATTCGAATACTCTGTAGATAAATTATATTAAAAGAAAAAAACCCACCCTGTTTCAGCTTCTGACTCATTCTAAATGGAGACTTAGCTCTAAGTAATCAAAATTGCTTTGGTTGTGCACAGCAGCATTAAAAGCCTTGTCCACTAATGGAGTGAAGCGGCTCCAGTGAAGTAGCCTTGCCCCCTCATTATGTGATCTTGCAAGTGCTGTTTGTCATCGTCGCTTGCCAGTCTCAATCTAACTGTACTGCTGGTGCAAATTAACAGTAATTCGTTATGACACGCTGTGTCCTTCCAGTGAAACAACAATATGGATCTCGTAACACCCCTGCCCTTCTCTCCTTTCCTTCCCACACCTCCCAGATCCTTTTCCCACCTCAAGATATCACCCCTGACTTAGCCTTCCAACTCCTTCTAAGTGGTGTGTCAGGGTGTATTGTGGCTTGACTGATGGATAGCACCCTGTGCTCTTCTGCTGACATGTTAGAGACACGTGTCAAACAAAAGGCAGTGCTTTCTGGTGGCTCAGGCAGTCTCATTGCTGATGCAGGACTTGTACTTCAGGGGCAGGCTGTCCGTGCACACGGGTATGATCATCCACCACTTTCTGCAGCTGAAGAACCCTACTGACAGCATGCTGCAGCGAGCAGGAAGGATCCGTGGGTAACACTTTAAAATCAAAGTTAACTTATATGTGTTATAATATATGTGGAGTTTTGATGGGTGACTACTGTACTTAAACACTATTGGTTATTATTAATTTATTAAATTTTTACTTCCATCCTGACTGCAAGAAATGGCCTTAAGAAAGGAAGCATTAGTTGGGGGGCTCAGAACTCAAGAAATCCATGCCTTGTTTTTCCCCAGATTTCTTTGTCACTTTGCGACAGACGCTTACACTCCCTTTAATAATAATCTCTACTTCTCATCTTTTGGTTATGCTGTCCATTTAAATTACAAACTGTATTGTGAGGGCTCTCTGTTGCTTTGGGTGTATAGAGAGGTTCCTACAAGGGAGCCCTGGTTTCAGCTGGGGCTTCTGTCCCAGATTCTCAGCTGGTGGAAGTTGGCTGAGCACCACTGAAGTCATTAAGTATATGTGAAAGGTCTATGGCATATCATCATTGTTGTTGTTTGCATTGCTGGAGAGAGGGAACTTCAGCTAGTGTGATCTTAGCCTGCATCTTAGAGAATTAACACCCAATTCTCAAAGATATGCAGTCTTTTCTCACTTAAGTTATTTTCATTTAAAATTAAAATGAACAATTTTTATGTGAAAATTGAACTTTTTTTTTTAATATCAGCTTTGAAACAAAATATTTATACTCCTAGGGGGGAACTATTGAAGTTATTTGCTGAAGGTAATGTTTTTTAGTAGATTTTTCACATAAAAATCAACTCACTGTAATTTCTCAATTTAAAAAAATATTTTGGGGAGGAAGCAAGAAAAGGAGGGAAGTTCAGATAAAACCTTAGGGGGTTTTTTTTGGGTTTTTTTTGGTAAAGAAAACTTCAGAAGAATCCAGAATCGATTAAAATGAAGGTTGTGGCTCCAGGTTCATCCTAACTAAAATTAGGCACTTTTCTGAGGTCTCTAGATTTTGAACATTGTCTTCTGAGCCTTTCTTTGTAGTCAGTACAGAGACATGCTTTTCAGCAAAAATGCTTCAGCCCCCATTAGGCCTTTACAGACCTGCAGGGCAATCTGTCCATCTCTGCCAGAGGGATCCTGAGCTGACTGTGTTCTTAACCCGTGCAGTTGAATTTAAGTTGGGTTAGTCATCACTTGCCAACAGGTCATTGACTCTGGAATGAATTTTTTTTTTATTGATACTAAAAGGTCCCCAAGATGATCTATTATCATTGAAATATAATGTAGACCCATCTACAATGCTATTCATCAGTAACGAGGTTAATGCCGTTACCCCCATTCCACAGATGAGAAACTTGAAGTAAGGGAAATGACTTGGCAGAGGTCAGCCAGAAAAGACATGTTTCTACCCGCACCCCATCCCCCCAGTCTCGTGGTATTTATTAGGAGAGAGCAAAAGCAAGGTTTTCTCTAACCGTAAGTCCTGGAGTCATGTTTTCATATGTTAGACTTTCAGGTAAATTAGTTCTTTCCCCAGTGGATTCAAAGCTTGAAGATGTGATTTCTAACAGTTCAAAGCCAAGTAAATAATCTCCTACAAGAGTTCATGTATAAAATGTGATTTTGGTGTTTGAAGTATGCCTGACAACAGTACTTCCAGAATCTACTGCATCCTAAAATATCTCTCATGGTTGCATGGACTATTTCATGTGCAAGATTAAGGGTAAATATTTTGGAGGCTGTGTCCCTGTGGATATATCACAGAAGAGGAGGAGTTTGGGACTTCTGACCACAGAGAGGAAGGGTCAGTTGCTTTCTTCATGTTCCACACTGTGCCCAGTTGGCAGCACCAGCACCAAGTTAACTGGTTTAGTGTAAGCTCAAGGATTTCTATGCTATGTTGAAATAATTTCTCAGACATACAGCGTATATATAACTGGTGATACAGCCAAAATGACTGTTATAGATGCTTCAGGATCAATACTAGAGGTAAGGATGAATACTCTATCAAATGATTTTGGGAAACAAATCTTAATTTTGCTGCTTCGGAAGGGTAGAATTGTCAAGAAATTTAACTCTGCCAAGCATCTTACCACCTCTCTACTGAAAGCAACAGCAGAAGTTGTAACTGATTTCAGTGCTGCAGGATCAAGCTCCAGGTGTTGCAGGGCACTTGCATACTCAATGCAAAGAACTTTGGGTTCTTTGAACTGGGGAAAAATATCTTTAATTTAGATTATATATAATCATTTTTTATTAGAGCTTTAACTTGGTTAAGTATAATCAGGTAGCTATTGTATAATTTAAATGGCCAGTGATTGTTATTTGATAATAACAACTTACATTTATATAGTGCTGTATATCCCAAAGGTATCCCAGAGGACTTTAAAGACTCAACAATAAAATACACAACAAAGTAAACATTAATTACAATTACACCATTACTAGAAAATATGAGGATATTAAAAATCTGGCAGTCTGTGGCTTGCTTCTGCTCTCATTTGAATTCATTAGCGAAGCTCACCCAGAGTGCAAATGGATTATTAGTGGTTCTGCCATATCTGATTTAAGAAATGTTCTGTACAAGTATTGCAGTGAGAGCAGAGGAGGGTAGAAAAGGGTGTAAATACCCTTCTGAGGTTGCCTACAACATCAGCTCCACTTATGCAAGTCGCTTAAGTGGGATAATATTTTTTAACTATGTTGAGCCACTTGAATTCATCCCTCTTATTTGGGCAGTTGTCGTACTGTGTTACGCTCTGTGAGGCTGGTTCCTTGTTAGGTGGGAGGAGGCTAAACAGGTTATCTTTCAAATGCCACATGCCTACATCAGAGTGGGAAGTCATATAGTGCTTTGTACAGCCTGTTCTTTTTTTCATATATAAACCTTGAAATAGTTTAAACTTCAACCCTGTTATTGTCATGCTTGGGTTATCAGTGCTAACACCTCACTGAGGTGAACAGAGCAGTTTATTCCTCACGAGCTGCTCTTCCAGTCTTTTGTAGGTTCGAGTTCAAATTTCTTCACCGAAAGGGTTGTCAAGCATTGGAACAGGCTGCCCAGGGAAGTGGTTGAGTCGGCATCCCTGGAGGTATTTAAACAGCATGTAGCTGTGGCGCTTAGGGGCACTGTTAGTGTCCTTAAGTGTTAGGTCGAGCCCAACCGTTAACCTTAAGGGTCTTTTCAAACCTAAAAGATGCTATGATTCGAAGTGTCCAGCTTTGTACTTTGCTTCCTTAAATGCATATTGTCAATGCTGAAGAAAAAGATGAAAGCTTGAGGGATGTTAATGTGTTCTACTGTAGCATCTCAGAGAAACAGGATCCTGAAATTGTAGGTGGGAACTGGAAAACCCACTGCAGCAGGCACTTCATGGACAAGCTGCATGAAGACAGTCTCTGCCTTTGAGAGGTTGCTATCTATGACCTGAAAAACGAGAATCCCAGAATTGTTTGAGAGGGGAATTGCTGAAGTCAAGGGACTGCTTTCAAAGTAAAGTCTTGCTGACCACAAAAATAGAGCAAGGAAGCCGGATGCTATTTATGTGGATGGTTAATATAGGTGGCTTGTTTTGTGGTGTTTCTTTTCTAATGTAGAATAAATTCTAGCTTAATTCTGAAAGATTTCCAGAACCCCCTGAAATCCTCTTGAATTACGGAGTTTTTTCAACTGTTGAGACAGGTTGTTAGTTTGCACGTGAAGATAAAGATATACTGCTATTAAACACGAATTTGGGGATGTCGGAGAGGGTATGTAAATTACTTTTTTTTTTACTCGTTTGCAAGAGTTCTTGCCTATCGAGATGGCTTTCAGTTTCTGAAAATATTAATTTTCCCTGGATTTTGGCCACAACATATGAAAACACTCTACTTCAAATACTTTCTTCTTAAATTCATAGTTCTTTCTCAATCTCAGAGCTTTTCTTTAGTTTCTGTTTTAACACTCATAATCACTGTGTGAAAGTTGTTTGCTGATAGACTGTCTTGTTTTTCAGATTTGTAATGAAGCATGAGGGATTTTTACATTTTGTGGTGAAAGTTTTGCATGGGTCTTACTGTAAACCTTTCACAATGTATTTAATTTGTTTATTTTTGGGGAGAGGGAAGAAAGGGAAACGGTGACTTACAGACAAGTTTTTCTGCTCCATTTCCTCTATGCAGCAGATGATAACTCTCAACTACAAATGCTGTTATGCCCAAGACACTGAGCTCTAATTTTTGATCATAGGTACATGCACTGGTGGCCTATTTACTAGGTTACTACTACTATTACTGTAATCTGCAGTAAATTTGTTATAATATAGTTAAGAGCCTAATCTCTGAGTAAAGTTGAGCAAACATGCTCAAATAAATATCCAGGTGGAACCTTCTGAAGTTCCCTCCCACAGTGTTTTAGATCATACCTTTCTGATCCCGCTGTAGCCAAGCGTTGGGAATCAAAACGCATGTAACTACCAGGGAAGTGCTATAAAAATGTTGTTTCTTTCTGAAACTGTATTTAAGAATAGGTTGATACGTAATAATGGCACTTGTGGTCATTAGACCTTGGAAGAAGACCCAAGTCTTTTCACTCATCATGTTATACACAAACTAATAGAAGAATATTAAGTTGGACAGTGTTTTGTGTGTCATGCTATGATGTTTGACACAACCCTGTTATAAACGCACATATATGAAACACAAATTCACCTTCCATACGCAAAGGTGTAGCTTGCTGCTTACCGCTCTGCAGCACTGTAGGAAATTTCCCTCTTGTTCTGGTTAAAGTCGCCTTACATTTTGAAAAGTCTGGATAGATCCTATTAGAAAAGAATCCATCCAAGGACATCATCTTCTCTGAAAGGAAATTGGTATTCTCCCTTAAAGAGACTTTTTAAAATTATTTTCTTTTATGAACTTACTTAAAAGAAAAAACTTTAAACCTGCCTTTTTTTTTTTAAATAGTTTGGTTATTAGTTGGAATTTAAGGACTGAACTTGTAATTATTAATCAAAGTCTACCTGTGGGAGCAGGAACTAGATAGAACTTCATTTCACTTATTTAAACATAAATCTCTGCAATTTGAGATTAAATAGATTTCCCTGGGTTACTAGCAGTAGCCTTCTCTGTGCCTGTAGGCCATCTACTAAAAAGTGAAAAAATGCGTGCATGTGTGGGGGACAGAGATGTCACAAAATGTGACTAGCTTTGTTGCAGGTATCATTAGAAATGGGTGGATTTTGTGGACTAAACATGGAAATGAAAGGGACACTGGATGGAATATTTTTTTTTTTTTATTTGTAATAAAGCCAGATAATGTTCAAGTCATTTGAAATCCCAGTGGTAAGGACTTCGGTACAATGTGATAATTGCAGTGATTTTAGAAGGAAATAAGAACTAAATAAAAGGTAAGAAAGATTACCTCAAGTCAGAGCTTTAATTTTTATTAAGGTTTGTGTTTTTAGAACAGAGGTAGTGTGTACATGACATAAGGAATGGCAATGCATTAGTGAAAGTAGATGTCCGAAAGAAACTAGTCTGTGTTTGTGGGAGCATGAAAGTGTTGAAAAGAAACTGCTACTTTCACACTGTCATATACAAAACTCACGATGAGCCCAGCAATGAAGTGTGGAGAAAGTCTCCGTTGTTCGTCCAAGAAAAAGAGTGCATGTCTTCTAGTATAAATGTCTCTGGGTTCAGTTTTTGTAGCATTTGGTATCAGTCTGTAAGACTCGAAGAAGGCGAGATCATCTAAATGGGAACATGAAAGTCCTGTGATCTTGTTATGAAAACTTTTTTCAAAATACTTTTTTACAAAGCACCTTTAAAATGTTGAAGAAATATGTTAGAACTAATCTCAAGAGTGGGAAATAATTGGGAATTATTATTACTGCAAATTCTATAAAGCATCTCCTTTGTATGTTTATAGTGTGCAGAAAATATAAGTAATAGCTAATTAGTAGTCTTGATTTAGAGCTCTTGGTTTCTTCCCCATATTGGATAAATCTCCTACTGATGGATCAATCATTTAATCAATCTACTGATGTGGCCTTCAGCAGTATAGTATCTGAGTGCCTCCCAGTGTTGGAACGTTCAATAATGCTTGGTTTTTCTCCAGTTACTCTGTACTCCTTAATTTGATTTTGCTCTTAGTTACACTGATGTAAATCTAAAACTACTCCATTGATTTTGATGGAGCAAGCCAGCATTTAGGAGCCTGAGGAGCAGAATCTAACCCTCCTCTTGCAATTCCCCAGCTATTCTTAAGTTCTACTAATAATATTTCTTGGAGTTATTAATCTGCTCTCTCATTTATTCTCCCTGTTCCTGCTGCATCTTTTTTTTTTTCTTCTGCTGCTTTGGGTATGATCCAAAGTCCACTGAAATTGCTGTCAGTCTTTTTATCGATTTCAGCTGACTGTGGCTCAGTTTCCCACTTGCCCCTCTCTCCTTTTTTCCCCTCTGTAGACCCTGAAGGTTCCTGTGTGAGTTTGTGCCTGTCTGAGTAGAGACTTCTAATTAATTAAAGTTACGTCTGTTCCTACAGTTCTGTGAATAAGCACCTTGCTGTACTGGGATCCTACTCCCCATCTTTTGCTTAATAACCACTGCTTCCCTCAGTTTAGTTTTCCTTTAACGAGATGCCCCTCTCCTCCTCATGCCGGAGGTCTTGCGCTCAGGTTCAGCATCTCCTGTTTTAGGGAGAGCTTTGCTAAGGGCCTGACCTGAGTGCTGTGGAAAAATGAATGGAGAAACCTCACTTATTTCCTTGAGATTTTTGCTCAGGATAAAACGTTGTAGTGAATATGAAAAAGGTTTTGAATGAAATAATTGTGGCTTTTCCTTTGACATATTTTTCTCTTTTCTTTCCCCCTCCCTGCCTTCAGTGTTGGAAGCAGAAGAAAATAAAAAGAAGAGGAGTTGAGAATTTAAGCTGGGAGACTTGGCAGGTAAGAGGTGTG
This sequence comes from Fregata magnificens, assembly GCA_013389945.1. Classification (NCBI taxonomy): domain Eukaryota; kingdom Metazoa; phylum Chordata; class Aves; order Suliformes; family Fregatidae; genus Fregata; species Fregata magnificens. The sequence continues at coordinate 193,239 of WAAD01013723.1, forward strand.
TTTTCTTACTTGCCAGCGAGGTATTTCTGGAAGTGCTGATGTGAATTGGCAGCGGGTTGGCTCAGTTCTGGGAGACAAGGCTGACCCAGGACCTCCACAGTCAAGCTGAGTTCCCTGTTTCTTCACAGCCTTTGTAACCACGGGCAAATGCTTCACTTTGCTGGTTCCTCACCTGTGATGGGGGCAGAACTGCTTCCCTGCCTCAGGAGGGCAGCCTGAGGAGAAATGCAATAAAGGCTGGGAAATAAATAATGAGATGGTATAATAGGTGGCAGCCCATGTGAGCTACTTGGACAAAGTTGCCCTGCTCAAGGGTGACAACTGTGTTGTGTGGACAGCTGGGCTGGTGTTTGTGTTATTTCAAGAAATGTTTTACTAAGGTGCTTGTGTGATATCTGTAACTTCACTGTGTTTTCTTCTTTGAAGACTCATTTGATTACTTTAGTCTCATTTCCTGTTCTACATGGTTTTCAAATGGGGTGGAAGTGAAATACAGTATAATCAAGATGCAGCACTTGCTTTAATATAAAAACTGTGCTGAAAGCACAATAAAAGCTTTGGAAAGTCAAGCACTCATCGTTAGGGAACTGCAGTTTGCAAAGACAGTTCCTAAGGGCTTACTTGAGGCACATCTGAAGACAAAAGGCTGTTCTCTGGGACAAAAGCCACAGCCAGGCTGCCAGACTTCAAACTTTCCTCTGAAGCTTGAAGCGCTGGAGTTTGGGGGGTTTTTTTTGTTTGTTTGTTTTTTTTTATTTTTTTTCAGGGAAGAGCTCGAAGAATTTTAGCAGTAATATTCCTTAACCTTGTTCTTGGAAAAAGTTGTACTGTTTCCAAAATGCTCAGCCTGAGGCAGTCATGCATCATAGATAAATCAGCTGAGATGGCAAAATACTGGTGGGGTATGAACAACTGCAGGTAGTTGTTTAATCGCTTATGTCAAGTAATATTAATAACAGGTGTAGCTGCTGATCCAGTCAATTATATAAATCGTTCTGCAGTCATTCCTGGGTTCTTACTGAGGCAAAGCTATTGATAAATAAGATGTGCCTGAGTGAGACCGCAGTACTCGGCCCTGTGACTCTGTCTTAAAAGATAGAGCTTACCCAAACAAGGAGTGATTGATGTATTTCTGCTTCTCTGCCTTTTCTTCATAGCGCACTGTAGCAAGAATCCTTGGTTTTCCTCCCACTCCTACAAATTTGTGAGAATACATTTAACTTTTAATATTCAGAGATCCAGAAGATGCAAATAACACCAAAATGAGTATTGCCCTGTTTGAAATTCCCTGCTGGGTCCACCTGTCGTGCTTTGTCTGACATAAGGATAATAAGCTCTGTGGGGCAGCGAGTGCCTCCCTTACTCATCCGCACAGCCCTCAGTGTAGTGGCACTGTGCTGCTTTTTGGAGGGGCCTTCTAGCAAGACATAACACGAGAAATACATAACTCCTGTGACTGAGAGTTTGCAGGCACATAGAGCAAGTTTGGCTCAAATTCAGAGGTCAAAAGAAGTTCGTGGCTGATAAAAGAATAAATCATTTTCTAATCTGAAATAATTTGGTCCCTAGCACTTATGAGAACTCATCAATACAAACTAATTGGCAGCATTGTAAAAATAGATTCTTTTTTTTAGTTGCAAAATTTTTCTGAGAATGAAAGATTTGTGTTTTCACTGTGTATGTCACTAACAGACCTCTAAAAGCTGTACATGAAGATGATTAGGGATGTGCTGTTTGGTTTGGAAGAATTTACCTTCTGGGTTTGGATGTTTGGGTTTTTTTAATTTGCAAGTGCTTTCTTGGTTTCTTGAAATTTTCAAAACCATATTTTGGCATCTGGTTTTTGCTGTGAAGTTACATCATCTCCAAGCAAACCAGTGTAATGCATCAGGCTGTCTCCCTATGTGTGCTGGGTCATATGTTTAGTATTAAAGCTCAGTTTCTGTGCTTTTTCATAACAGTTTAGTTGTCTGCTAGGAACTGGTAGTTAAAGTATGGCAGACTTCAGGTAATTCTTCAGGCTCAGCCTCTGTTTCCACTGCCTTTGATCAGGATACATTCAACTCTCAAATATTTATAAACTATCTTTTCACATGCTCCTTCTGATTTTCATAGATGTGCCCTTCCACACAATAGGAATAGTGAGTGATTTCTTATTATAGTTCCTTAGCATATAAACACTATGTTACTATAAACGCTGAACAAATTTGGACTGTAAGTGCAAGGAAGAATAGAAAGACGTAGATCCTGCTACAAAGAGTTTGCAGTTAAAGTGGTAACAAGTGAAATGGAAAGGGCGGAGAAGACAACTGTCAAATCCAGCATGTTCATGTATATACAAATGCATGTATAGACATATATACCTTTGTTTATCCCTGCAGTTTAATTTAACATCGTATTAAAAAAAAATGACAGTAGAAAGATTAATCTATAAAAAATTTGAACCATGTGGCAGAACTTGTCTTACTGATGAAAATGAAAAGCAGCCAAAGATTGAAAGGGGGGGGGGTGTTGTGTGTGTTGGTATTTTTTTCTGGATAGGTTGTCTTAAAGTCATTAAAAACAAATTATTCAACGTTTTCCCAACTTAAGTATAAATTTTTTTGACTTTCCCCTCTATATGATTTTGATGAGAAAGAGTGGGTATTGGTACGGTTGCAGAAATTTCCTCAGTGCAGATGTGGTAAAGCATGTTAAATCTGTAGTCTGCAATTTGGACACCCATTGTAGGCTAGAGAGCATAGCTCTATGAAACAATGAAAAGGAGTTTCTCTGAGGTTGTACGGTTGCCTCAGGTTTTGCTTCTAGTTTGGCAGATAATATAAATGTTCTCAGGCAAATTCTCATTATAATCCCATTTTCTGTTGCAAATATGGTTTTGGTCAACCTGAGAATTTGAGTCTGGCGACGGTGGGAAGTGGGTTGGGAGGAATTGCTGTTACTGTATTACTTCCCCTCCAAAAAGGTCTCAAAATGAAACCAACTGCTAAATTGGTAATCTGCAAGCTCACAATATTTGCATGCATTTCTGAGTGTGGCTGTGAGAGGGAGGAAGCCCCTGTTCTTGCACACCATTTGTTTTCTGTGTCATCCTGAACTTTGAGATCTGAATCTTTTATTTGCATGGATGGCTTTAGTTTTGTTTTGTTTTGTGCTAGCTTTTGTAAAAATCCATGACTGAGGCTTGTTTGCAAGAGTAGCTTGTGAGTGGGTACCTCTGTGTAATTGATCAGTAGGCCCACTAGGTCTAAAGAGTATCATATTTATGTCAAAGGAACAAGTTCAAATCGTATTGTGATGTTTTATTGGAGTCTTTGTATGCGAGGGTGCTTACTGTTATGTCTTTGTGGATTTTAACTGCAAGAACTGTTGCCTGAGAAGGAATTAGGATGATTTTATAGCACTGAAGAGACTTAAGATAAGGTTCTTGTCCCTTCATTTTACATCCAGCAGTTGCTCGTGTAGCTGAGAATCAGTGGATGACTATTCCTAGATGACACAATTTAAAATCATGCACATCCTCCACTGATACATCCATGAGAATAGGACCAAACAGGAAATGATAACTAAAGAAGCTGACTGCACCAGAAAACATGCATGAAATGTCCTTTCACATGTTCTGTTCTGACAAGCAGAAGCTATAGCTTTGACTTTTTTTTTTTTTTGAAGTTTCAACGCAACCAAGACCAGATTTTTTTTTTTAAAGTAATCTTGACGGGTTTGGGAGTCATATTAGGTAGGATGAGTGGCGACCTCTTGCCTAAATATTACGAGCAATGAAAATCATGTGGCTCTAAGAAACAGCAGAGTAGATGACTGATCAACTGCGATGACTTCCTAAAAGCAGTGTTGCTAGGGCAGCTGAGATGAGGTTGAGAGTGAGAAGGTGGCACTAGAGTCTTGGAGAAATGTCATAAACCTCAAAATGCCTCGGATCAACATGCTTGGGATCTGAAATTGTAATCCAGTGGTTTATACACTTGTTTCTGATTTCCTCTTACAAGTGAGCAAATTTTATATGTGCATGGTTGGATTTTTTTTTACCTCTTTAGTTTAGGTTGGAGTGCTCCTGGTCATTTTTCTGCTAATGGTTTTCCGTGTTCTTCAGAAACACTTTTTTAAAACAAAAAATTCCCATGACTAAAAAGCATTGCTAAGTTGCCCCTGAAGATAAGCAATTCCTCTGCCTTCATGTGAACAAGTTGGTTTTTATGTATGTGTCCTGCACATGGCTACACTTTGTGATAGGTGCATGGTTTTCTTTCTGAAAACTGGATAATGGGAATAAGTGAATCAGTAGTTAAAAGCTCAAGTATTTCATTCATGCTTCCCTGTGGGAAGTCCCGTTGCTGTTTCCAGTCCTGGTCTGCAGGATCTAACCAGCCCTGGTGTAGCTGGGCTAGCTGAGGGGCAGGGTTTCTGAAAAGGTTTGCCTTTCCTTGGCTTTGAGGCTTATATGTGGGTGTTTGTTAACTTCTTGTTCATTTTTTCTGAAAGGGGAAATGCTCTTTATTTAGGAAAAAAAGTCAAGAGCTTTATCTGGCTCTCCTGCTTTCTCTGTGTGTTTAGTAATGTTGCTTTCTGCTGGGAGGTGTTGGTCCAGCTTACCTGGAAGCAGTGTGCATCTGGGCTGTTTTTCAGAGGTGATGAGTAAGTCTCCTTCTGAAGCTGACGTGGTGTGTGGGCACCTCAGAACCTGTGAAAATCAGCTAGTGAACATTTTTCATGGTTTTCCTTAAGTGTCACTTAAAAGTTAGCTAAAACTCCAGCAAATGTCAGCTCTATGGAGTTGTTAAGCTTCACCGAAATAGAGTCAATGCAGTGGACAAATCCTGCTTTCTCTCTTTGGCCAATATTGTGATCATTTATGAAACTCCAGGAAGCTTTTGTCTCCTTTTCTGCTTCCAGTCATATATCTGTTCAGCGAAGGAGAGAGACCACCTCATTTACCAAATTCAGTTCTGAAGTGTAAGTAGCATTTGTGGTGTTTGCTCATGTGAAAAATCATTGCTTTTGATTTCTAGAGCTTTAATCACTTTAAAGATGTTAAACAGATTAATTTAACCATGTGAATAAGTAATCACATATAAAAATAGAATGATTTAAGCAAGCAAATTAACTTGGTCAATGTAAGGATGTAAGAATGTAGATGCGCACACTTCTCGTATGAAAGGCTTGGTGACGAAAAGAAGTGACCAAACTGAGCTGGACGCCCATCCTGTTCTTGTGGGGCGGGTAAGACCCACACCCAGGGCTTGTAGCTTCAGCCATGGGTGCAGGTGTGTGTTTGCTTCATGGCTTCTCCGCAAGGAGGATTTCAGGTTTCGGTGCCTACGCTTCGTGGATCAAAGCGCGCTTTGACAGTGGCTTCCTCTCAGAGGAAACAAGATCTACCAGAAAGTTACCTGGATGATTTGTGTTGATTATCTGCCACATAAACTCACCACAGAGTAGCTCACAGTTGTTATACCGTTTCCTGTTATGGCACAGGGAACATCCAAGGTTGAGAGTGAGAGAAAGAGAATGGAGAAGTATTGGGCAAGAGCTTACAAAATAATCTCCAGTCAGGAGACTTGATATCAAGTGAAATGTCAGTGAAAGGGATTTCAGAATTGGTTTTTGTTGTTGCTGTAAGCACAGTTATAAGCTTTCCAGTTTGTCTGACCCATCATCCTGAAATGCTGTCACCAGTATCATTAGCAAGCCAAGTGTTGCTAACATACTCAAATGCACAGCAGAGTTCTGGCTCTTCAGTGTCTGGACTGACTCCCAATATTAGGAACAGGAGTCAAACGACCATCCTTTCTCCTGTGCTAACACACACCCCGCCATTAGCAGTCTGAAGGCAATTTTAATAAAACACATAGCCCTGCTGAGCTGGTCTCAGAAGATAAATAAGCGATGTAGAAAAGAAGCTTTTGTTTAAAAGTCATTATTTAAACTATGCATTACAGGTAATTTTCCTTTACTAGTAAAGCAAATGCTATCAAAATTTCAATAATAGCTTTGTGTTACTTATCTAGATAACATGATATTGTCATTTCCAGGAGCTTAAAATGCTGTTTTATTTTCATTTGTGTCAAATATAAGGGTAAATGAGACCTGAATATATATTAAAAAAAAACCCCACCCATGGGTTTTGTATAATTTTCTGAAAGCAGTATTTTGTTTTCCAACCTTTTATAGTAATATAATAATCTAATGATAGTTTCATAAAGTGTGGACTTAAAAAGATGCTCCTCACCTTACTGGTTTATTTTCTGTTTGCGTAAACATGCTGCATTTCACATTTGTCAGAAAACACTGCTCTTTGAAGAGGTTTGTCAATAATAACCGTAACAGCGTGGTAACTTTATAATGTACATGCAGACATAGTCAAACACTAAGTGCTTCAACCCATCTGTAGCTCAGAAGAAGCAGAGGTGTCATTTTTTTTACCCAATAGATTTTTCACTTTCAAAAACTAAATTAAAAACTTAGCCTCTATGTTTCTTCCTCTCAGCATTATTTCTACAGTATAAACCTCTCTAATGATCACAAAATAGTTTATTATAAGGAAGATGAAGCAACTAAGGGAGGAAAGCAACTTCTGGTTTGTTTTTTTTTTTTTTCCTTGAAGAAGTAACTTCTCTGTATTGGGTCTTTAACTGAGAGGATGGGCATTTTGTTATAACGAAAACTTCTTTATTATTATTATTCCTATCATGGATATTTGTGTATTTTCTATTTCAGTTATGGATGAAGGAAGGGTTGCTGCTTTGAGAGTTGACAACCTGAAGCCCTGATTGTACCTCAGTTGACACCTGAACCCTGATGTGGGGTTGTGCCCCATGGTGCTCGGCTGCAGCCATGGCTTCTAGCTGAGAGCCCCGTGGCGTGTTTTGCCTGCAAGGACGTACGGCAGGAAAGATACCTGAGTGCATTAAGCGCAGTTTTCAACCAAAATTTAGGCCTAAATTCTGCCTAATCCCGAATCTAGTGTTGTCTTACTGGATGTCTCTAGGCCTTTAGAAAAGCGTAGCCAGTCGAAAGTGGAGGCCCAGGGGTTAGGTGGATTTTTAGATCATTTACATCTGGACGTAGTCTGTGTGTGCTGGAGTTTCCAGTTACCCAAAATGGAGAAAAAAAGCATTTCCCTACTTCAGAGAAGATTTGTGAGGATCAATGTGTTTGAGATTGTGACAGTAGGATATATCTGTAACTTACATAGGTAATAGATCAACTTAAATACTTTTAATAAAAGTGGGCACAATAATTCATTGCTCTGTCACAGGAATATTGTGATGCTTAGTGTTTGTGATCTATGTGAAAGAGGTTGAGATCTTTTGATTAAAAAGTGATACTGATATAACTGTGTGAATTATGAGCGCGCCTGCTTCCACGCTGAATTTACTTTTTGACCTAGCTAGGCTGGAGTTTTAATCTGTAGTGAGCGAAAAATTGTTGTCCCCCCTCCAGAAAGTTTTGCCCATTTCAAGCTGTGCTGACCCTCGCTAATCTTTCTCCTATTCCTGCTGTTTGGGGACAAGATGGTGCTGAGGCGGAGGGCAGAGCAGGCAGCTGATGCCAGGCGGAGGTCTTGCTGCTGAAGAGCCCAGCCGACAGCAAGGTAGCGCTACGATTTGGAGCTGGCAGGGAGAAATCAAAATGCCACCCCTTGGCTGTGGAAAGAGCTAAAGATTTGTCTCCAGCAAGTGATAGGCGCCAAGGTACTGTCGCCCATTTTTCTAATTTTAGCGGGAAGGCTGGCAGGGATCTTACCTAGACAGACAAGCGTTGTTTCTGCCCGGGCCGATCTGCTGCTGCGGGTCCTGTTCCAAATTGCTCGGCTCGGTGCCTCCCCGGCTTTTGGGAGGTGGTGTGCTGGCGGGAGGAAGAGGGGGAAACCCCTACCCTTTTCTCAGAAGGCTTGTGAAACTTCTGAGCCTGCTTCAAGACAGTAAAACTCATACCTTATACTAGCTGTCTGAAAAGAAGTGTTTGTAGGAATGTTACTAGTAACGCAGCGATTGATTTATGAAGCCCGTTTGAAGTGCCTGTGACGGTACATGTGGTTGCATGTGTATGAGAAGCTCCTGCGTGTCCTCCCGCCTGGTGACTTGGGTGTGGTTCCAGTACAGAAGCAGAAGTGGTTAGGGGAGCCCACTGAAGGGGAAAGAGAGTGGCTCTTCCCTCCTCCAAAGCGACTGGGCCTTGTGCAATCATTACACAGCATTTTCTGTCAAATTGCTCTCTGGTTTTAACTTTTGGTTTTGGAAATAAGTGTCTAGAGAAAAGTATGAAGGAGTCTGAAATAGTTTTCTGTCTCCTCCTTTCCTTGATTCACAAGTCACCTTCACAGCTTAGAGGTTGTGCTCTGCGATGCATCCACCTCTCTGCATCTTGCAGAGTGGCATGATATTCACGGCATCGCTAGAAACTTCTGCAGTAGGGGGCTGGTTGGCCATTTCCAGGATGGGCTTTACTGGCACTCTAACTAGCTGTTTCAATGGTCTCGGAGCCCTTTAGAAAGGTAAGTGTGGTTCAATATACCTATTTTTCCCTTGGAGAACCTGAAGCACAAGGGAGAGACTGCAGAAGGTTTCAGCAGCAGAGCCACAGGTCACTCAAAGTCCCCTTCTGGTGTGTGGTTTGGTGATGCACTTACCCACACCTACTGCTGGAGGCTGCTGGAAGAAAGGGGCAGCCCTGCTCCACCAGCCTTCTGCCTTAGCCATGCTCTCCCGCAGCTCCCCTTCGCCCAGCACTGGGCTCTTCTGCCCCACTGCGAGCCCAGCCAGAAAGTTAAGCTGGCAGAAAAGTGACGTTGAGAAACAGTGAAGCATTTTCTGCTTGTTTAGCTCGCTGAACTGGTTCCTTGTGAGCTCAGACAAATGCCAACAAGGCACTGTTTTTGTACAGTCTTAAACAGGAAACGTGAAGTGATCTGTCACATTTAGGAAATATCTGTAAGGACGCTGCAGCTAATAGTGTAGCTGTACTTTTGTTCAAATAGCCCATATTCACATATCTTAAATTGAAGAGAGCCTATTGGCATATATTATTAGTGTACTATTAACACTAGCTTTTATTAATGTGTTTTTCATTCTTGTAATAATGACATGGCAGTATTTAGCTATTCTGGGTATTACGTAAGTAATAATTGGGAGTATCCTTTTGTCAAACGTGGCTGGAGATAGACAATACAGAAGAGTTGATATTTATCACATATTTCAAAGGTCATTTTCACCATCTCCACTAAAAGCTATATTTGCTCCAAGCACATCTTGCTTCATGGAGGATAAGTTCTGCCATTTTGAGAGGGGTAGTTTTTATTTATAATTGTGAATGTGTTTAGTCACATGAGGTTGTCAATCAGTGAGGTGAAAGCCCAGTAGGATTATTTCTGTAAGTGGCCAATTTCCCCCACCCTTTTCCTCCAAATCAAGGAGAGATGAAAGGTCATGATTAAAACAGTCATTTTTTTCCCTAAATTGTAAGTAACAGTTTGCAACTGTTTTTTTACCAGGATGTCAAAACTGTATTTTATCTTGGGGGAAGGGGGGAGAAAGAAAATTATAAGTTCTTCAAAATGTTGGCAATTTTCCAAATGGTTGTGTTGAAATTTATTTTAATTATTGTACTTGTGTCAGTTCCTAGCGGGGGTAAAAGTGGGGAAAATAATTCAGTGCAGTATTATGCAGCTATGGATTAAACAATTAATGGTGAACCTCTGTATCCTGTTAGTATATTTGAATTCATTATTTCAACAAATTGTTTTATGAGCCAGCGACTAGTAGATTTAACCGTTTATTTTGTAGTCAAAACAGAACAGAAGAATAATTGTCTTGCTGAAGCACATCTTGATGTGTATGAATCTATCCAAGGAATTAATCTGAGAGAGTCAAATAACGCAGAATGTCATTAGGAAGTTATTTTGTCCCAAGAGTTTGGTTTTCTTATGTGCGGTCAAGGAACTCGCTGTCTGGGAGGGTTTTGGCAGCTGTCTGGTGACCACTGCAACAGCTACCATCCCTAAAAGTGTTGAGGACTTTGGCACAATCAGCATTTCCCTGGAAAATATCTCAGTTGGCATTGTATGTGGTGGTCTTCTCCTGAATATGTGCTAACCACTCACGAGTCAGAAATAACACTTCTTGACTGATCATGGCATGTAGATAATCACCAAAGTAAATAATTCTGTGAGCAATCTGTGGGCTCATTTTTGTGTGTAAGATCTATTAACAATAATCAAATAAAAAGACATTCTCAAGAGGTACCACAGGGCAAATTATCTAAGAACGTGAGGACATCACTGGTGTTTCTGTGCAGTTCACATTAGAAGTATGCTAAGACCCTCATGATACCCTAATGGAATTTGGGCCAGATGTATCTTCATAAATACTATTTATGTTAAATATTTTCTTCTCAAATCAGGCATGAAACGAAGATGCTGTATTTCTGTAGTTAGGTAACACGTTTATCTTGATAAAGAAGATAAAATGGGTAATATTCTAATCTCAGTAGCTTCTGGTTTTCCATTTAGTGGGTTTTTTCTGTGATGGTATTTTGCCTTGAAGAATCCTGTACCTTTGTAATGTGTGATAAAATGTGTGTCATCTTCCACCACCACAAGGGATATGTAATTGGATACTTACTCTATCACTGATGATGCAACTGGTACAAGTAATACTGGGTGACTTCAGTCGTCTTTGCACTACTACACAGTTAATCCACAAATTTGATAATGCACAGGGCCCGTGAATCAGGAAGATTTGGCTATTTAAAGGATGGACAGTGAAGTGAGTAATTTCTGGGTGTGTTTTATAACTGCCAAAGTCTCCGCAAAGAAAGGCCCTGTGTTTGATAAGTATGTAGTTTTTATGACTGTTTTTTGCTATTTCCTTTCATTCTCCTGTGCTGAGCTATCGTGAGTTTTCAATTTAAGTGAAAAGCTTCCCTTTTATGTGAGCAGATGAGCAGAAGATGATGGTGCCACCCTCCTTACAAACTTTTAGGTTGGCTAAGAAAATTGACTATTGTTTTTGCTTGTGGTTTGGCTTTTTTGCTGTGTTTTTTTTTTTTAAGTATGCAAATACTTCTCTGGTAGTCAGTTTAAATTATAGGCAAGATGCTGAAGCAACCTCCTAAGTGTCTGTGGTGGTCGGTGGAACTGACAGTGTATTCTCCTGCACTCTGCTGCATACCGTTCTCTTTCCACTTCTGGGTGAGTCACATAAATATCTAGAGCCAAGCTGTAGGACTAAGAGTGTAGCATGAGATAACTAGTCTCAGGATTTCTCCAAAACATGAAGGGTGTTGATGTTGCATAGATGTGTTGCTGTGAGCTGTTTATCACTGGGTGCCTTGCTGGGGAGGAGGGGTAGAAGCAGAGGTGTTCCTCAGGCTGATTATGAAGAAGCGTGCTCTGTCATTTTTTTTCAACTTTGGTAGCCTGGATTCACTAAAAATAAGGCATTTCTTGGCTTAGCTCTTTTAAACTTGATGTATTTGTCGACCTCTTTTTGAATGGCAGAATGAAATTGGGGGACGTGGAAAGGGAGAAGGTTTGGGTGCCAGCTGAGAAGAATATTTCAGGGGTCTTAATTTTCTATTGTACACAGATAGTTCAAGCTAAAGGTCAGCAAGACAATTGATGTGAAGAAGAACACGTGAAGGTGTTGGGAACACTTGCAGAGTGTGCTTGTATGAAAATATAAACAGTAGACCATTTAAAGAGATGAAAAGAAGTGGAAAAAAGTAAATTTTTACATGCACAACCCTTTCCTTCCCTTTTGCTACAGGAGGCGGGGGGGAAGATTTGTTTCGGAACCTTTTCTGGAACTCTGAAATGATTTATAGATGAGGTGTGCTTTATACAGGAGCTTTTACTGGCTGCCTTGCCAATGAATTAGGGCCCTATTCTAGGGAAAAAAAAAAAATGTTAGCACTTTGCAGCCATCCTAGGCTTCCGTGGTGCGGAAGTCAAATGTAAATTCTGGCTGAATTGGACCCTTGTGGAGGCAGTGTTCAAACAGCCTGTGAGGAGAAGAGAAACCATTCAGGTCGTGGGCCTCTGCGTGCTTCAGAGTCCTTCGATCATTGCTATAATTCTCTGAAAGCAAACTAATAAAACTTCCTATTGACTTGCACTTGTGTGTGCTTTGAGCAGTTATTTACAGTCCACCATCAGCAGATTAAAAATCAATTAAAATCCACAGAAACAGCCAAAGTTACATACTCCTTCTTGCTGGTAAAGATTTTTTTTTAAAGATTTTTACATTAATACTTGCTGCTTGGTATTACTGAAGATAATGAATCAGATTTAGGCAACGTCTATGCGTCTCTAACTCAACAGATCTGTGTGTTTTTAACTTTATGGAAGCCCTGCTAAGAACCTCTTAATCTCTGTGCCTCTTGCCCTCTGTAGAAATAGGAGAATTTATGCAATTCATTTTACTGAAATGGAGATGTTGAAAGCTCTCCAATACTATCATGATGGATGCTATTGCAAATGTGTAGGGAAAACAATAATCTTAATGATAAAATGATAAGTTTAATACCAGTACATTAGAATGGAAAGTGAATTTTAGTACTGCTAATACATTAAAATAAAGGAGACTTTGATTTGTGTTCCTGATTTTCCATGGAAGCCCCGCAGATTAATTTGGTTCCATCCTGCGATTCAGGGGGAGGCTGCATGGTCTCAGGGAGGCGGTGCTGGGCTGGGACTGCAGAGACCTGGTTCTGCCAGCGACCTGCTCTGGGGGATTTTGGAGTGTGCGGGGGTTTTTTCTTGAGTTTCCTCTCCATCTGTTTGCCTTCCATTCTTTGTGAGTCTAATCTGTTTAGACCACTAAACTCTCAAACGTAGTGCTTCTTTTTCATTTATTTATAGGTGTGTGCTCCAAAGACTATTATGCCATTGAATAGTCATGATACTTGTTCTAATATGTTATTCATGTGTAGATTGGAAGGATATAATCTACATTTCTAATTACTGTTTATATTCATCCCTTCTGTTTAATACCTTAATGCAACTTTTATCTTAAACGAAATTTACAGTAAGTGAAGAAGCCATGACTTCAGTGCATTGCAGTAATATTCAGGTATCAACCACAAAAGGCAATGCTGATTACACAAGAAAGACAGAAAGCCCAAGCACTGAGAAACTGGGGGGTGTGGGGAGGCATAATTAAGGTAACTTGTGCAACCTTAATTTAGTCCTCTTGTGGGTATGCATGTTCATAGACTGCTGTATTTGATACAGCATAATGATTCTGTTGATGGGAGACTGCAGAAAACCCAAAAAGGAGTTGCTTTATCAGAGAGGAGTCTGAATAACATAGAGTAAATAAGGCCAGGCTTTTACAACAAATGCTGAAAATAAACAAACTATGAAATGACTGTTTGTTAAGCAAGCAGAATCTATCCTGTGGGTGACATTTTATGTAAAAAAGACTGGCGTGATATATTTATAGTCTACCACGATACATATGCACAAGACAATTGAATTAAGATTGCACGGTCAACTTAAATCCTGCAGTTCTCTCTTTCAGTTCTTTACTTTGCCACCTGAATAGTGTTTATGTACGTGTGTGGGGAAAACAGAAATGTCACCCTGTCCATCATACTGACTCTTTGTTGTTGTCCTTGTGAGAACCTCACATCCAGCCACACTGATTTCTGCCCTTCTCTGCCTATAGGAGTATAGCTATAGGTTGCTGCCCTCTCATCACCCTGGAGAGAAGGAGAATTGTCAGGGTGCTGGGGAGGGAGGGCAATTTTTTTCCTAAGCTGTTTTCCCTGTTTACCCATCTCCACCAGTCAATTCATGGCTTGTCTATACTGTTAATGGTCTTCTTGCCCTAGTGCCTTTTTTCCCCACTAAAGTGGTTCTGGTCTCCACTTTTCAGTGGATGCTGGCACTCTTTGCTTGTCTTCGTCTTGCTCTTCCAGACTATCAGTTCAAGTTTTTCATATTCTTCGTTTGTCCTGTAACAGCCCCCAGTTACCTGTTCACATTATTCATCTCCCATAGCTCCAGATGTCAGAAATCCTCCCTTCCTGCTTCCGCAGTCTTCTCACTTTCCTGATGGTGTCCCCCAGCACCTAATTCTACTGTTGTTTTTAGTAATCTAGCGACTCTCTTGTTTCTCTCACCCACCATATTTAGTGGCTCAGAAAGCCACGCTCCCACTCTGCCTTGGAATGGGCACTGGCTGCAAAGGTGAGCCCACATCTCCATGGGTGCCTGGGGCTCAGGGATGCTCAGGGCTCTGTGCAAGAACAGCCTGGTCAGCCTTGGGCATCAGGAATGGCAGGCATCTGCCCACTGAAGGTGGGATCTTAAAATTACTTAACTTTTTTCAACTGAGAATATCTTCTGAGTCTTGTCTGTATTTGTAAAGATTCAGACATTTTCTGATATGTTCGCCTAACTCCCTCTCCAGGTTTGTATTGTTAGCACTAACAAATTAATTTGCTAAAGTTATTATCTCAAGACACTGAAGTTCTTCTGCTTTCCTTTTTGTTACTATGTATACCTCCTAAAATCTGTCAAAAAATATGTCTTTTTGAAGCTATACAAAAATACCATTGCTTTCAGTAGCGCTACCATTTCATTCTTGGAACATCATATTGCTTTACTGCTTTCAGGATTGATTTGGCTACCTTTTTCTACGCTGAGCCCTGACTCATAACAATTAGCATTACATATGTGCTAAATTGATTTCTCAAACAGAGATGCTTTTCTGAGAGGGATTTTACTTCCCAAGCATTCTCGCCAACTGAGACTGCTCATGTGCTGGGGTATTAGATAACGGAGGGTCAGAGTCTGTCCTCCAACCTAATCCCATTCAAAAAGAAACAAAACCAAACTAATGAGGTTTTTCAGTATTTTACTTGAATCTGAAGAGTTGTATTTCCAGATAAAGTTAAGGTTCCTACATTTCTGAGTTATTGTAACATAAAATATTAACTGCCCTTCTAGAGCTAGACACTCTTTCAGTTCTTTCTCAGCATATCATTTCTCTTTTTAGATATCTGACCTTTCTGTAATTCTTCTAATCTATGGAATAGTGCAATTTATCTTTTCTTTACACATCATCTTGGCTGAGTGGAGGGATGGAGGGAATGCATATATCTTCTTGTTACTTTTTTCTGACTCAGTGTTTAGTCATTATTTTCAGTATCGTTTAATCTGTGGAAAGTTCCCCCATATGTCAGGTGTATTTTAAACATGCAGCTGAGATCTATAGTACAGTAAGCCCTTTTCAGATACAGTGCTTAGCAAAGGGCAGAGTTCAATCTACAGCATTTATTGGAAGTGAAGCTTTTTAAATGCTGTTATTTAAACGCATACCAAAACTTGTGTGTTCTTGTTTTGTTAAACATGTAAATCAGGCTTCCCTATGTACCTCATTTCCCTTAGAAGTCCATTTCTTTGTGTTGTCTACAGAAACACTTAGAAGTATTAGAAGTATTATGCCTAAACTGTGGTACCCTTTGTTACAAGATATTGTAAGTATTAACAGTTCTTGCAAGAATCCATTAAGTACTATGAAGCATAGAGATGCAACCTGTGGCTGAGGAAGTTCCCATGTCATGTATCCCTCCATGCTTGTAGATCGTATATTGAGTATTACTGTAAGTTTGTCCTCTCTGACCATCCACTACCCAACGCCGTTTAGGTATGGTGGGTTGACCCTGGATGGACGCCAGGTGCCCACCAAAGCTGCTCTATCACTCCACCTCCTGAGCTGGACAGGGGAGAGAAGATATAATGAAAGGCTCCTGGGTCGAAATAAGGACAGGGAGAGATCACTCAGCAGTTACCGTCACAGGCAAAACAGACTCGACTTGGGGAAATTAGCTTAAGCTATTAACAATCCAATCAGAGTAGGGTAATGAGAAATAAAATCAAGTCTTAAAACACCTTCCCCCCGCCCCTCCCTTCTTCCTGGGCTTAACTTCACTCCCAATTATCCTCTACCTCCTCCCCCCGAGTGGCACAGGGGGACGGGGAATGGGGGTCGCGGTCAGTTCATCACACGTTGTTTCTGCCGCTCCTTCCTCCTCACAGGACTTCTCACTCCTCACACTCTTCCCCTGCTCCAGTGTGGGGTCCCTCCCACGGGAGACAGTCCTCCACAAACTTTTCCAGCGTGGGTCCTTCCCACAGGCTACAGTTCTTCGCGAACTGCTCCAGTGTGTGCCCTTTCCACGGGGTGGAGTCCTTCACGAACAGACTGCTCCAGCGTGGGTCCCCCACGGGGTCACAAGTCCTGCCAGTAAACCTGCTTTGGCATGGGCTCCTCTCTCCACAGGTCCTGCCAGGAGCCTGCTCCAGCGCGGGCTCTCCACGGGGTCACAGCCTCCTTCGGGCATCCACCTGCTCCGGCGCGGGGTCCTCCACGGGCTGCAGGTGGATATCTGCTCCACCGTGGACCTCCATGGGCTGCAGGAGGACAGCCTGCCTCACCATGGTCTTCACCAGGGTCTTCAGGGGAATCTCTGCTCCGGCACCTGGAGCACCTCCTCCCCCTCCTTCTTCACTGACCTTGGTGTCTGCAGGGTTGTTCCTCTCACATATTCTCACTCCTCTCTCCAGCTGCAACTACGTATGGTATTTTTTTTTCCCCCTTGTTAAATATGTTGTCACAGAGGTGCTACCACCGTCGCTGATGGTCTTGGCCTTGGCCAGCGGTGGGTCCATCTTGGAGCCGGCTGGCATTGGCTCTATCAGACATGGGGGAGGCTTCTAGCAGCTTCTCACAGAAGCCACCCCTGTAGCCCCTCCGTTACCAAAACCTTGCCATGCAAACCCAATACATTAGGGCAGGCCACTGGACTGGGCAGGCCTTTGAGCTGACCCAGTAGGCTTGTTAGGATATCAGTACAGTTGGATATGTCTACAATTATCAGATGGTTGCAAATTGATAATGTGGCTTCACACCCACCTCTTGTTCTTCTAATGTATTTGTAATAAATACTTCTTGTCGGGTCTGTTGTCCAGATTCCGTGTTTGTACGTGTATGCATATGGAGAAGAATGCATGAGTGTTTCTATGAACGTCTAATACGTTACAAGCCTATGAGGTCCTGATTCAGGGTGCACGCAATTCATAGTAGTCTTCTCCTCGATTTCGGTGCATATTGAATCTCAAACTTACCAATAATTGTTTTAAAGATGTGGCCTCAATGTCAAAGAGTTTACAGGAGGAGCATAAAAAAATACAGCAAGCAACTGTAAGAATACTCTCAAAATGATACTACAGAAATTGTGATTCTTGTTTGTTTCCTGCAGAAGTTTGCCATTAGTTTATGGAGAATGTTGGACCTAAGAGTATTTAGTTTTCTTTAGCAAATATGTTTGGATGTTTAATTGAATGTAGTGGGGTTTGTATGCTAATGGAATGGAGATCACGGGGAAAATAGGTGTTCCTTAACCTTCCTCTTTGCTGAAATTACTGAATAATGCTGTTTATGGTAAGGTTGTGTATGTGTGCATGTCTTGGGAGAAGGATATGGGATTACTTTTTAACGCAGAAAAGGAATTCCTTTTCACAGGGAATTAGCATTGTGACTCTAGACTTGCTAATTTAAATAACTTGCTGGCTAAACAGACATTTTGTAAAGCATTAAATGCTATTATGTTTCATGAACATTAAACACATTTTCTGAAAATATTAATTTCCCGTTGGTTTTCTTGCCTCTTCTTGTTGCTTTTATTTGAGACTGGGTGATAATCCATCCTCCACACACCAGAGGTCAGGGATTTCTGAGACTGCTCTGATGCCTGGTTTTAGCAGTACTCTTCCCCTTTCCTATGGCTTTTACCTCTGTTCTCATGAACAGTAGATGTTCACCATGTGGACTGATTCAGGATGAGGGAGCCAACTGGTAATGAGTTTGCATCAACCTGATATCCTTGGTGATCATGTAAACCCTGGGTGTGGTACCCTAGCAGCTGTGAGCCTGGGTCTTCCCGAATTTCAAAAAAACTGGTAGCTAGCTCTTTTTAAACCCTGAAGACCAGTGCGGAAAAATGAGAGAACAACAGATAATCTTGGATTTTTAGGGAAAATCAGTAACAAATGTTCAGCTCCAGAGACTGATACACATCAGTCTGACTTGTATTTTCTAGACTAGCTGCCCAAAGGAAGGGGTTGACCTTTTCTTGAGCATTTTTTTGCGGGGACAGAGGAGGAAGGGGTTAGAATAAGTTGAAATTCCCTTTTTATAACTACATCTTCAACACCTACAAGCTTGAAAAGTTTGATTCTGATCTTAACTGTTAGTGTGTGAGGAGGTTTTGACTGCCATTTTTCACAGAATCACAGAACAGCCCAAGTTGGAAGGGACCTCAAAATCATCTGGTCCAGCCTTTTTCATTAGAGAGTTTTAAGCTGAGACATCTACAATGGCAAGCAGTTTTGCGTATGAAGAAAAATACGCTTTAAAATTGAATGCTACAGCTAGTGCTTATCCTTAAGTCAAACAGCACTGTAGGCCATGCTCGATCCCGACAGGTTTTAGAAAGTTTGAATGAAATATGGGTGTAATCTTGCACATTGGTTATATAGCTCCTATTAACTTGTATTGGCTACTGATTATGCAATTTCTGTGCCGGTCACTTCGATTAGCCTTGATCGTTTGGGGGGAAAAAAAAAATCAATTCACTTTCCTGGTTTTAATTTTGATAATTCAAATTCACGGTGTTCTTCATCTGCTTTGTTTGATGCTATACATAAATCAAGGTTATAGACGAAACCAATTCGTGAATGAAAAGTTTCAATTTTCTTTTCTTTTTGGCTACAACTACGCAAAGAAATCATCATTTGGGCAACTAATATGCCTAAGTATCCTTCAAAAGGAACTGTGATATATTAGAGCTGTTCAAACGTCCTCACAAATCATTTTGCCTTACAGCTTTGATCCTGAAATATGTGAAATGATGTCTGATTTATGCCACTGATCCTTCTTTTAGATAGTTAAGTGTTCTTGCTTAATGTTATTAAATAAGTTCAAAGCAGCAAATAGGCCATCCTGGGCTGAGGACATTTGAAAAATAGCATTCTCAGCAGGCTGCAAATGCAATATATGTTCTTCAGTTATTTCCTTTGCTTTTTTGTGGAGCTTTCCTGTGCTCACATCTTTGGTTACAATGGCTTTGGTTTTGGGTTTGTGGTTGGGTTTTGGTTTTTTTTCTTGTTTTTATTGGGGTATTTTGTGGGTGGGGGAGTGGGCAGAAACAACCTCAGGACAATATGGGAAAATGGGAAAGATATCAGAGTCTCCCCTAACTGGGAGGCTGTTAACATGTGCTAGCAATGGTATAAACAAGCTGTGTGACCCAGCTGAAGCAGTATGAGAAAAAAAACCTCTGAGAGTGTAAATAAGTGGGTCAAATTCACACTCTAAGGAGCAGAGTAAGTTTGACTACTTTTAATGAAAAAATATCAATATGTTGTGATTTCTGTTTTAACAGGGAAAAGGAAAGAGAAAGATGAGAAAACTCTTGATTCTAAAATATTTATCAGTAGAAATATTCAAACTTGCATCAGAATACCGAAGTGCAAATCTCTTCAGGCATAAGGGTTGCATAGGAATCACATCAGCTCTAAATTTAGTAAACCTTTTAATGGAAATGTCACATAGTTCAGACATAAGATTTAGGGATTTCAATATGTTATATGAGCTTTATAACCAATATTATTCTTGTGAAATTTCAGTAGGAAATATTAAATCAGTATTTCTAGTCTGGTACGATCACTGTTGAAGCAATGAGAGCCATCTCAGTCACCTGCTGCTGGAGAAGAGCTATTAGCTAGACAGAACTTCTTCCCAACACTACGTTTTCAGCAATACCAGCCCCTAAACATCAGGCTTTCAGGTATAAGACTGAAAACAAAGATTTAATTTGAACTTGAGACACCATCCCAATACCTCTCTAGTTGTGTTGACTTTCATGTCTAGATTTGGGAGTTGAAAGTTGACAACATGATCTTGTCTTCACTTGCATGCCTCTCTGGCTTCTGAACTAGTTTTATGTCTCTCTCTCCTCACTTAGCACAGAATCACAGAATGGTTGGGGTTGGAAGGGACCTCTGAAGACCATCTTGTCCAACCCCCCTGCTTGAGCAGGTTCACCTAGAGCAGGGTGCGCAGGACTGCGTCCAGGCGGGTTTGAATATTTCCAGACAAGGAGATTCCACAACCTCTCTGGGCAGCCTGTTCCAATGCTCTGTCACCATCACAGTAAAGAATTTTTTTCTAATGTTCAGCTGGAACTTCCTGTGTTCCAATTTGTGCCCATTGCCCCTTGTCCTGTCGTTGGGCACCACTGAGAAGAGTCTGGGCCCAGCATATACTTCTGGAGCACAAATGTAAATGCATACAGTGGCTTCTCTGGAGTCAGCCCTCTTTGATATATAATGGTGGGTTTTGTTGTTCACAACTCATTGTACATGCATGGCATAAATGATATAAGAGGCTGTTTCTGGAGCTGGCTGCATTGGACACATCATGGTTATCTCCCCTGTGACCTTAGCAGACTAGCTGACTCTTCCCATCCTAAATTGCTTTCTAGAGGTTCCTGATAGGTTTTTGTAAAATATTATTCCGGATGCTGGCTACACATGCATTTATTTAAGCTTGTGGTTCCTGTTATCCTACAAGCTTTTCGCAGACACCGCTGCCGGCAAGCCAGTAATACAAATGAGATGGTTTTGGCCTCATGAAACTTGCCATCAGTTTTCGATAACTGCTACTGCTGGTGGCATAGATAAAATACATGTACACTTCTTAGTAAGGAGGTTAGACACTGCTGAGTTCTGGTACTCCAGTTTGTCTGTTTACGTGTAGTTTGTTCATCTCTGCGTAATGCTACTACCTCTTCAGTAAAGTGTTACTTGAACAATCCTGTGTTGCTTGGTGTTAGCTGCTGGGTCCCTCTCCTTTTTCTCAGGGAACTGGGACTTTCCAAAAGTTGACGTCAATATTGGTTTTGAGATTTTGCGTTGTTTGTTTCATAAGGTTATACTGCTAGCCCTTTTCCTTGTCAAGACAGCTGTGAAAAACACAGACAGAAATCTCTAGGAATGCTTTTTTTTTTTTCTCTGCTTTTCTGAGGTCCAGTCCTCAAAAATATGGCCATCAGATTGCTTTGGAGAGAAGACCAGATGGGTTGCTGCTAGATGTGGTGTTAAAGTCACTGTTTCTTAATGCTGACCTAAACCAAGATAGTCAGCTACCTAGATGCAGTAACATTGCACTAGTGAATGAGAACCAGAAGGTTTCGTGTAAGCAAGAGAGAAACTGGCTGAAGTTGGTTAGCTTTTCTGTCATGAGCACTGCTTATAAAGTTTTCAGTCTTCAAATTATTTGTCTAGTAAGGTTCCATTAAAAAAAAAAAAATACGAGTAGGACAATGGAAACAAAAGTAATAATACAAATTTTTAAATGTTACGAGTACAAAAATATTTTTATTGAACAAATACATATATTTCTACTTGCTCTTCCCCTATGTTTAGATAGCATCCTGAAGAAATCTGCATGAACAGGATAGCAGGCAGAGGCTCACCAATTGGTTGTTTTGGTGGCTGTATCTGTGCTTCTTCATGCCAGCCATTTAATTTTCCTTTCACCCGCTTCAAAGAAGTTATTACCCTGGGATTTAGGATGTCTGGGTTGATAGTTATTCTCCGCCGTGAAGAAGCATAATCATTGTTAAATCATTTGATGTCTTTGTTACTTGGGTCGTGGGGGCGTGTGTGTGCTAAAATCACTTCAAACTTTTGAGCTTGTACCGCTGTTAAGGGGTAGGAGTCGTTCAGGTACTACTGTGGCTTTAAAAAGCAGTGGAAGATAGAGGTTCTTCAGAGGGATTAAAACGAATTCTCCCATCTCTGACTTTGTGCAAAATATTACAGTATTCTGGTTTTGTTCCCAAAGAGTTCAATTTGCAATCATGTTTTCACAAGGTTTTAGACCATTATGTTCATGGAGAGATGGGCTGTATTGTTTTTCTTGTTAGCTTTTTATATTTCTTTTAAAGGAAGAAATTCTTAAATAATAAATGAAAACACAAAAGACAGCAAGAAATCTGTTTTTTTAATGGTGGGGGTTGGTTTTTTGATGTTGTTGGGAAGCTGCATTTCTGACACCCAAATGACTCTGAGCATCGGACTTTTGCCGTATATGGTCAGACAGATCTGATCATTAGCGAACGCCAGAAAGCAGGAGAGCTGGGGAGAGAGAGTGTGCGAGAGGGAGCTTAGTTTATTTCTGCAGTGTCACATCAATCTGCCCGGTTAAGTGATTGAAGGGGAGAAACGCAGGCTGCAAAAGAAACTGGGCCCTGATTTGTTCAGGGTCACCAGCAGTGGTTTGAAACCATCTTGTTTGCAGATACCTCTTTCATGTTATTAGGCTGTCAGCTGAGTGACTTTGTAAGATTTATGGCTCGAAGCTGGAGCGCGTGCGTGTGTGCCGCGATGGCAGTGATGGGCAGCGGGCGGGGGGGAACAGAGATGTTATTGAGAAGACAGTGATCCATGCCTGCCTTGATTGAGCTTTGCAGCCTTTTGTCTAGTCCTAGTTAACCTCCTTATGCATTTTTTTTTTCAAATGCTGTGTAAGTAGCTCAAGCAGAAGGTGAAGTAACAAGTGGTAAAAGGTTGCTCGTAACAACACAGAACTGCAATGGACTCAGTGTGGACTTATTGACTGTGTAATGATGGAATAAAGCTGTTTATTGGGCAGGTCCCAGGTTTAACTTACTAACGTCTTTCAAATAGTTTTATTTAACGTAATGTTGTCAAAGCCGTTGGCTGAGTGTTCCCCTTGTCACTGATAACCTCATAGGGAAATGCTGTCTTTGAGAGAGAATTTAGAGACAATGCTGGCTTATACTGAGAGTGAAAATTTAAAAAAACAAACAACAAAAAAAAAAACCAACAAAACCCCCACAAACAAACAAAACCAAACTCCCCCCAAAAAACAAATTAAAAAAAAAAAAGAGGGGGATGACTTCATCAAAGCAACATATAATTTAAATTAATTTTGTCTGTGTGTTAAGTAGTAATAGGAGACTTTGTTTTACATAAGTTTGAAACTTTTAAAATACTGGATTTTGAGAAACTTAATTTTTTTTGGTAGAAGTTGGTTATAATTCAGAAAAAAATGCTTTCTGCTCTTCTGTTTATACAGTTCCTAGTTGTGCCAAGATCAAGGCATGTATTATTTTAAAGCATGAGTAAGAAAATTTTCAGCGTCAACTAGATTGTTTCAACTGTGGTGATTTAAAGTCAACAAAACGGAGTCCAACAGGTTAGGAGTTGGAGAACCCTTTTGAAACAAAGTGTCACAGGGTTCTGCCATTTGAGGTTTATAACAAAGAATTAATTTGTAATTAGTTATCCATAGGTTAAAGGACTAAATAGAAATTGCTGTTCTGTTGTCATTCATTTAAAAAGCAAGCTGTATTACTGATCTGGCATAATTGTATGCTGGCTTTCTGTTTTCAGCCTAGTCAAGTTAATTAACTTAGAAAAATAGACTTGGTCATAAATACTTTGTAAGGATTTGCCAATGCCTTTGGTATCATGGTAGGTTTCATGTACTTGACCATGAAACACAAGTGCCACTTCCTGAGGGTGTTCTACCACACTGTTGTTTGCTAATTGATATAGTTGTGTGAAAGCTTACAGTAGTTATGCAGAATTGAAAAGGGAGGTAATATTTGTCTATGAGATTGTTTCTTCCCTCCCAAGTTTGAAAATGAGCCTCTTAGTGGCTCAGCCTTCCTTGGCAGTTGTTGTTCCCATGTTGAAATATCCAGCAGGAAGGATGCAGCATGAGTCTTGCAGGGAAAAGAGTATAGCTGCCTGCTTTCCCCCCTCCATATTACAGTAAAAATTGCTTACTGCATCACTTTTACAGCCTTTCAAAACTTTCTATTGCATAGTGTATAATTTTCAGTTTATATTTTAAAATTTCTCAAAAATAAAGTTCATTTTTAAAAAAAACCCAAACCCTAAATTCCTTACCTAGTTCCCTTTTTTTATTAAGTCACCAAGAAAACACCTGTTCTTTTCATCTGTGATAACTGTGCACGTTTTGACCCTAGAGTAATCTGATACATTTTAGTATAAGTGGGATCTTGGTTGTACAGACACAAAGATGCCGTTCTTTCTCTATTTATGGAAGGATATTGATGGGAATCTGAAGTTATTAAGCTGAATAAAATACTCCTTTCAGTAGAAAATTCTATAACAAAGTCCTGCCGTAATCCCTGGAAAAAAGATGATACTATCTTTAAGTCACAGAACTGGGTCTTGGCAGACCGTCGCCTTGCCCTGTGCCTGGCATGGCCACAGCCATGCTGTGTGACCTTGCACCAGACCCATGCTCCCATCTGCTCTCTGTGCTCCTGCTGCAAAATGCATGATGTGTTGGTTGGAAAATGGCTGAGATCCTTGAATGGAAAACAATCTGTAGTATAACTGCACTATGAATTACACTGCGAAGTTAGTAGCTAATTTGATTGACAGAATATCTTGCAAATAAAAACTCAGATTCTCCCGCCCTTCATTTTTGGTCAAAAGGTAGATGAGATTTTTGGGGAGGTTTTGACAAAAATGTTAACATTTATCATGAAGAGAATTTCATTAAATCCTGAATTTCTACCAAAAAGATTACTTTAGCTACTTTTAAAAGAATGAAGTCATTCTGATCAACTGTAAACACAATTTTGGGAATTGCAAAGGAGGAACTTAAGAGACATAGTCTGGGCACACAGGGATGGTGTCAGAAATGCCAAAGCTCAGCCAGAGTCAAGACTTTCAAGGAATGTCAAGGGCTGCAAGGGCAGCCTGGTGGGCACCGAACTAGGCATGGGCCAGCAGTGCCCTGGCAGCAGAGATGGCCAGTGGCCTCCTGGGCTGTATCAACAGGGACATGGCCAGTAGCTTGCTGGAAGTGAGGGATCATCCCCTCTACTGAGCACTTGTTAGATCATACCCAGAATGCTGTGTCCAATTTTGGCCCCCAGTACAAGATAGTGATTGACAACAAGCATGAGTTCTGTGGAGGGCCACGATGGTGGTTGGGTGCTGGAGCACCTGCCCTGTGAGGAGAGGCTGAGGGAGCTGGGCTGGTTCAGCCTGGAGAGGAGATGGCTTCAGCGGTCCTAACAGCAGTCTGCCTGTCCTGTGGGGAGGGGATTAAGACAGAGCCAGGGTCTTCAGGGTGGTGCATGGCAGGAGGAAAAAAGGCAATGGACACAGGTGGAAACCAGAGGGGTTCAGACTGGACATGAGGAAAAACATCACACAGGACAGTCAGGCGGTGGGGCAGGTTGCCCAGAGGGGCTGTGCAGTCTCTATCCTTGGGGCTTTCAGGACCCAATAGGATAAAGCTCTGAGCTGACCCTGCTTTGTGTGGGAGGCTGGACTAGAGACCGCCTGAGGTCCCTTCCATTCCCAATTATTCAGAGAGGGATTCTGTCCTCTCTTCAGAGCAATTGGTACAGATTTGTTATTCTGCATCTCACATCTGTAATTTTCAGAAATTCTTTAGAGAAACTTACTGATGTAGTTGTTTGTTGTGCTGACTAGCAAATATGATCTCTGGAATAAATAATATTCTACATTAAATGTAGAGTTTGGGAATATTCAGTATGTTTCTTAAACAGTGAAAGCTATTTTAAAGGCAAAGTGTTTGGAAAAGAGAAAAGGAACTGTATACCATGTGATTATTTTGGGCATTCTTGTTTTGCTTTTTCACTTGATTCAGTCAACTCTTGAAAGCTGTCCTGTCTTCTGTAAATCCACAGTGGCAGCTACGGTATTGCTTCGTTCCTCATTTTAAATGCTTTCTGCCTCTACTTTTCAGTTGCTCACACTTAGGTGAAATTAAGAAATCTAACTGTTGGGTATTACCTTTTAGACCTGCTGAAATAGCTCTTCCTGCTTGCATCCTTATGGTCTCATTAAGACGATGCTCGCAGCATGCCTGACTCTAGTGAATATTTGCAGACCTCATTTGCCTACATTAGAGACAAAAAGCTTTAAAAAAATCCTTCTTGAGCAATAAACGGTTGAGTTTGTCAGTATCCGTGATCACAGAGCTGGTGTCTCCCAAGGCAAGGGCTGAATGCTGTCCTTGTAGTTGAGCAACTGTTGAAACGCTTCATCCAACCCCTTTCCGCTGCTGTGATAATACATTTGGTCCATGGCTTTGAGTAGTGGTTTTAAAGTGTGAGGGCCGGTCAGATCAGTGAGAAGTGAAGGTATGTGCCACTGTTATAGCAAGCCTTGTACGTCAGGGACTTATGTAGGCAATATTATCATTCCCATTCCTACTTTTTTTTATACCAATTATAGAGTTTAGGAATTCTTTTATTATTATTTTATTTTAATGAGTTCCATTTTGTTGAGTCAAGTTATGGTAGCTCATCATAAAGCAAGATCTAAGGTCTTTGGAGCAAAACTCAGATTCCAACAAGCGTGAGTCATCTTTGTGGTTTACCCTTACAATTGTGACTCAACTGTTTTGTTTTCTCTGTGCTCAGACTTTCAGGCTGAGACTTCAGTTCTCTAGGGATTTAAAAAATCCTTGACCTATTCTGTAAGATTGAGGTCATGCTTTAATGCCAGCCAAAATTTCCATTATCTCTCCATTTATGCATTGTGTTGTGCTTCAGCTGTTCACCTGCCCACCACAGGTGGCTCATTTCATTGTTGAGTTGATAACAATATAAAATGGATATATTTTTTAAAAGCGTGTTAGAATCACTTTGCAATGAAAGATGTCATATAAATCTGAAGTAATACTGATGTTACATTTTCATTCAACAAAATGGAACTAGAATTAATTGCAAAAGTATTAATCACAGGTGATGTAACTGTCATGTTAATGAGAAGTGCTTGAAGATTACTGAGCTCTACTATAAATAGATAGTAATCTCATGGATTTCCAACCCTTATTTACTCCATTTAAATCTCATGGTCCTGAAGAACTGGCCCAGAAGACTTAAGATGGGAGTTTTTCCCTTGGAGCTATTGAATTTTCCTAACAAAACAGTTTATAGAGAACTCTCTCAGTTTATGTATGTATACCATGAAAATAACCTTTTTCATTATGTTTGAAGCATTTTGCTACTCTTGTTACTCTTGTGAATATAGAAATGAGAAGCCATTAAAAATTAGAAGTCTTTGTTAGAGGGATAGTTTTCTTGTTGAAAAGTCAAAATAGAATCATCAAATTTTTAGAGAAAATTTGGATTAGCTTTTTTGATGGAATCACTAATGTAAGTGAAGAAAGGAAGGTAAAAAGGATTTTCTTCATCTAAAGATGGGTAAAGTGCCTCTTCATCTCTTTTTTTTTTTTTTTTTAGCTGTTCATATTATAAAACTCTGAATGGTAGGAATCGAAATAATTTATAAATTTGTGCAAGACTGTTTCTTCTCTACCTCAATTTTGTTGTTTGTCGTGGTGTTTTGTGGTTTTGGTTTTTTGTGGGGTTTTTTGTTTTTTTTTTTTAAAGTTCATCCCAGACAGAGGAGAGCTACAGAAAAAGTATTTGTCTCTGTTCAATTTTGGAAAGTTTTTGTTTCTTTGGATAATTGTCATCCTTACCTTTTGAAGCAGTAACCTGAAATGTAATAGTTGTGGGTCTTTGAATGGATATGTGGCTTCTATGTCAGGAATGTTCCTTCTTCTGTTCCTATGAGCATATAATTCATTTTTAACCCATATTTAATCAGCCTATCAAAATCAATTTGCAAATGTTCATTAGAGTTTTCCAGATTTTTGCAAATGAACCTCCAGTGCATCCATTCCTACAAAGCTTGCTCAAGCCTTGCACAGGGCACAGCAGTGATGTTTTTACCTCATCGGTCTCCCAGGGCAATAGGTCATAAGCCATTTCATTCTTAGTTTGAGTAGGTATCCAAACCCCAGACATGTCATTCCCAGGTGGTAGTAGTTAAAAATACTCAAATTGTTTACAGTTTCCACTTGTTCCTGGACTAGATATGCACGGTCCATACATTTCATACAAGTATGAAATGCTGTTGCACAGAGAACAGTTACTTCCTAGTTTTTAAGAGGCTGACTTTGCAATTCTCATCGTTAACTTTTCTGTTGCTGTCTTCAGGTTTAGCCTGTAGTTTTTCATGTGCAACAGATGTCACTGAAGCAATTCTCTGCAGCCGTCCAATTACTTTTGTTTATTTCCATTAGCTGGGAAAGTTATTGAAGATAACTGGATGGTGAAGCACTTCTCTTGAGTTATCCTTTTAGTAGATATTGTACTATTATATGGTCTGTGTAACAACCCTCTTCCACTTTTGATCAGGGTGCCTTGTTCAAAGAACACCGGGGCTGGCACTGCATGGCTCATGAGAGGACTAAATGAGAGAGCATTGGCCAAGATTTTTGTGTTTTCTTGTTGCTTGAATTACCAGTATGCTATAAGCATTGGCACCATTCAGGTTAGGATGGGAACAATGCATGTTTACGCTACACACAGGTGTTGCAAAAGAAATTCGAGAAAGCTTTAGCTAGAACATCCCCCTAACAGTGTGTGTGGGCACACGTTGACTTATGATAGAAGAGCTGTTATTAGATGTGTCGTTCCTGAAGACATCAGTAAGCATTGCAAAACACAGTTTTCCTCTGTCTGTAGCAGGGTTAACCAACCTATAGTCTGTGGGGCACATGCAGCCTGCCAGGATGATTCATCTGACCCGTGGTCCTCTTTGTTGTGTACGCTGAGCCCACTTCAGGGGTGGGCTGCAGGCTGGATGACTTACTGTGGTGGTGGTAGGTGTCATGCAGCTGAAGAGATATGTGGCATATGGCCCCACTACCTTTATTAGAAAAGACTCAGTTGCTTATACAGCTGCAAGTTTGGGCTGTGCTGTTTTAGAAGATGGAGTTTAGGGCAGAAGATTTCCTAGCTGGCCATTGTCATGAGATTCACTTTTTGTGTGTGATCTCCTGTCTCCCATCAGATGATTTTTTTTTTTTTAAAATATGAACTGAGACATTTAACCAAAGAGAGTGCTTCATCTTAGGTTTCCTGTTTCTAGTCCATGATCATGAATTTCAGTAATACTTCTGGAGTTTGTTATGCACACTCATTGAAAATTCCCGTTCATCTCTTCCTCATCTTCATTTCAGCTAGCTATTAGCAAGTTATGAAAGACTGCTTGCATACTCCCTAACAATTTTCACTTCCACTTTATTCTGCGTATCAGTGCAGATATAATCACTGCAGTGTCCATATCTACCATAGTTAAAGGTTGAAGTTTAGAGCCAGTCACAATTTTTTTCCTCTATAAAACTTATTTTCCTCTGGAATTTTTCTAATGAAACTATATGTTTTTGTTGGAATGTGTCAAGTTCAATGAAACTTTTGTGGAGAAAGGTTTCTTATCTCCAAGTTCTATTTTCTCATCGAAACCACATGAGAAAATCTATAAGTTATTCCAATCAGAATAACTTATAGATATGAGAACTCAGTTGTGACTTTACTGATCTGGCTAGATTCTTACCCTGCCTGATTCAAACTTCACATTTGCTTCTCAGTTTCCTTCATAACAGATGAAAGCCTTTACCTCTCACTTGTTTGGCTGCCTGGCTCTAACAGGAGGGACCAAGAGACCCAGCGCATGCTCCCAGTAGCCTGTTGGGAAGCAGGCTTATACAGGGTGTCACAGACTGCGGTAAAGACCTTCATCTGAATCAATTATGGTAGGAATTTGAAGCTTGTGTTGTATGTTCAAAGTGAATGCTCTAACCACTGGTGTCAATGCAGTTGATTTATCTGTTTGCTCGGGTATGTCATACTTCTAATGGTGCTGGCATTGTCCCATTTTGGAACTTGAAAATAGTTTGAAATCGCACATTTTTTTCTCCAGAATGGGAACACTATTCCCTGCTCAGCTAAATTTGAAAATTTTGAGAAAAGTTGTGTGCGGGTCTCTTACATGCTATAATAATACATGGACCTACTAAACAAGAGAAATTAGTTTTTTGCATTTGTTGCCAGCATAAACAGGTGTTTTATCCATGGAGGGTTGTGATAAGAGAGCTGGTTGCTATCAAGCTTTCAGGTTTTGTTATTTTATATGCAATCAGTAGTGGTTTTGTCTTTTCTCTTGGGTTTTTTGGTAACACTAGTAGTGGGCAAGTCATCTAAAGGTCTCCAGTTGTGTCCCAAGACCTGAGAGTTCAGAAATGTTATAAATCTTAAAGTATCTCTTCTGGATGTGATGTTAGTGTTTTTATAATAGTATCAAGCCTTTAAATATGGCACCTTTCATCCTATAGCACCCCAAAGCACTGTATAGAATTGTTAGAGAGAAAAAAGCTTTCCTCCTCGTCCCTTCCTGCACACCCCACACACCCACCAAAAACAGGGGGGGAACCCCAAACCTATGGGCAATGATTGTCTCCTTCAGTGAATTTATTCTGTTTGCTTCAACTCCCCTTTGCTGTGTTCCTCTCTGTCAGACTGCCTGGAAAGGAGCAAGGAGGAGGAAGAAGGACTCAGAAAGTCCCATGAAGGAAGCAGAATTAATGTAGTGAACTCCCATGTGCTCTCAAGTTTCCAGATACCTTCCTATCCCATTTGCATAAAGCTTTGTGGATTTGCAGGGACCATGAAGGGAAAAGCCAGAAGTACTCACTCCAGCAAATATTCTTCTCAAAACCATCCATATATCTAAAGAGGATTTAATGCTTGTAAAAAGCAGAATTCTCTCCTATGATGTTTAAGGGCTTTCAGAAAACGAAGCATGTTAGAAGGGGCAGAGGGAAACTTTGGTGAGCTGCCAATTTTTAGGCACAGACTCCTAAAGAAAGATTTCTGGTATATAACCTGCATGGCCAACACATGAAAAGCAAGCAGCAGTAAATTAGTTTGAAGTGCTGGGATGGTATACAGGTTTATGTTAGCCCATTTTGAACAGGGTGTTTGGTGTATAGCACCCATATAAGGCATGTAGCATATGAGTAAATAATCAGATGGTCTAACCTTTATTAGAAATAGAAGTAAAAATACGCCAAGTAAATCACTCAATGTTAGAGCTATTAGGAACTGTGCAAAGAACCCAAAACAATTCAGTTAAGTATGGAATATTTCCGTGATCTCTTTAAGTGGCAGGAGACCAATCTGATTCACATTTTGTGCAACTGTAGAATTACAGAATAATTTAGGTTGGAGGGGACCTCTGGAGATAGTCTCGTCTAACCTCCTGCAGCAGGTTGTTCAGGGCTGTGTCCAGTTGGGTTTTGAATGTTTGCAAGGGTGGAGACTCCACAATCTCTCTGGTCAGATGCTGGCATAGGTGACCATCCTCCTGGTAAAAAAATCTTTTTCTTATACCCGACTGGCATTTCCATTGCCTCCTGTCTTATTACTGTGTGGCTCTGAGAAAACTCTGTCTTTGCTTTTTCTCTTCCCTCACACTGGGTAGTTTCAAGCAGCAACTCTGCCTCTGGCCTTCCCTTTGCTTTCTCTTCTTAATGCTGAACAGGCCCCATTCCCTGAGCCTCTCCTCGCATGCTGTGTGCTCCAGTGCCCAACCGTCTTGGCAGCACCTCACTGGACTTGCTCCAGTGTATCAGTGTTTTGTGCTGGGAAGGCTGAAGCTGGACCCAGTCCTCCAGGTGGGGTCACACAAGTGCCTGCTGATGACACTCCTGTTTGCACAGCCCAGGAGGCTGTTGGCTGGCTTTGCTGCCAGGGCCGTGCTGGCTCATGCTCAGCTTGCTTCTATCTACCTTCCCCAGTTGCCCTGACCCTTCAGAGATGATACAGCGTGACCTTGCTGTAATATCAGCCAGCTCCCTCAGATGGAGCTTGTCTGGTCCTACTGTACGTGTCCCATTGGCTTAAGTGATCACAAACTTGACTTTCGTCTGCTGTGGGCACTGCTTTACACTCTCAGGCTGCAAGTAGGCTTGGAGACCTGGTGGAGGTCTGAGGTCAAACCTTACCAGTGAAAATGAGGCAAAAAATGGGTTGAGTACCTGTCTTTTCCATGTCCTGTGTCACTGGCTCCTCTACCCCTCTGAGCAGTGGGACCATACCTTCCTTGCCCTTCCTTTTGCTGCTAAGGTACTTATAGAAGCTCTTCTTTCTGCCTTTCACATCTTGCTAGTTCCACCTCCAGCTGAGCACTGACTTTTCTAACTCCCTCCCTGTGTGCTCAGGCAGTGTCTCTATTTGTCCTTTGTACCTTCTTCTATTATCTATAAACTTCTTCTTGTGTTTGAGCTAACTGAGGAGTTCTCTGTTCACCCATGCTGGCCTTCTGCCACCCTTGCTTGACCTTCTGCACATAGGAATAGACTATTTGTGTTTTGAGGAGGTTGTGTTTTGGAAATCAAGCAGCTCTTCTTGAGCCCCTTTGCCTTCCAGGGCAGTGTCCCTGGGATCCTGACAAGCAAATCCCAGAACAAGCTGAAATCTCTCTCCTGAGGTCCAAGGCAGGGGTTCTACTATGTCTTCCTCACTCCTCTGAAGCTTAAAATCCTGAATGTCACGGTCACTGTGGCCAAGGATCCCCTTGACTTTCACATCCCCGACCATTTCTTGCTGCTTCTTGACTAACAGGCCTAGCAGAGCATCTTCCTTAGTTGGCTTGTCCATTTCTTAACTAGTTCTTTGGATGTTTTGCAGAAAGTTTCAAAATATGTCCCTAACGGTATATACATTCCTGAGGGAATCAAGGACTTCAGTGCTGTTTAAATGATTTAATATTTATATTGTGCTAGTTGTGAAGTGAATCAATAAAATAATGCACAACCTCCATGCATGGCAGTGTTAGCCTGACCTACGGATTAATTAAGTTTAGCAGAACAGTGTGAAAGGTTTTGGTTATTGGAATGGGATGAAGAGTTTTGCTTGTTTTGTTTTGTTTTATTTTTCTCGCAGAGAAAAAAAAGTGACCTTGGTAGGCAGACCCTTTTTGTCTTTCTTTGACGAGTGTTCTCACTTGAGTTTTCAAACCTCTCTGTTTAAGCGTATAAAAGTAAAATAATACCAAATATATACTATGTACACGTAGGCGTAAATGCAAAAAGCATCCTTTGTCATGTGGGAGTCAGCACCTTGGTATCCTACAAAAGCTGATACACAATAGCCACCCGTTTAGACCCTCTGCTAGTAACTCTGCTATTGCAAATTATCTTCTCCAGAGCATAGCTGCTTTTCATGGAGTGTCTTTGATGCACTTGTGCTGTGTAGGTCAACCACCTTATCTGTATGGCATGTGGGAGCCATAACATTATTGAATATGCCAAGGTTTTAGATCACTGCTATTGTACTAATGTTTGCTTTGTTTTTTTCTGCATAATCTTTTTTGCATCCACTGCCCACTGGTCTGATAACATCTGTTTTACACCCTCTTCTCTCTTTATGCTTTATTAAAGAGGATTTTAGTACAGATGCTGTGACTTTTTTTTTCCTCTGCTTCCTCCCACGCCGTAACAGAATTTCAGCCTGTGAAGTCTTGCTTTGTTATTACATGAATATGGACAAGGGCATTCCTCTTCTAGACATTAAATGAAAAAATAAATGTGTAAGGAATCATCTTTCTCCCAGAGTTTTAGCTGAGACTACGCACTTTCAAGGAGACTAACTCAGGCTGTGCAAATAGTTAAAGGTTCTAAATTCAGGTATAGTTCAAGGAAGCAATCAAGATTTTTATCCAGCTCCTTAGAGTTTGAAGTATGCTGATAAAAATCTTATGCCAACATTTTCTGTCACAGGAAATTTCTTGTTCCAGTTTCTGGAAACTGAGACCGAAAAATCCTTTAACAAAACATTTCAGGGTTTAAAAACTAGTACTGACTGTAAGAAGTTATTAATTTATTTTGCTAATCTAAACCAATTAATGCATCTTTCAATGTCAGTGTTCCTGAGCAAAAGTAATATTTTAACTCAGTCCTTATGCAGCCAAAATTCCGAATTACACTAGTAACTTTTAGTTGTTCTTAGCTTGCTGGGCAAAGCTCATTCTAGTTATGCATTTCTAGTGATTTTGTCCCAGTGTGCTAATGAGGGGTTAAACTAGCAGCAAATTTTCCATCATCTGGCCATCCCTGTTGTTAAAGGGATGTAAACTGTATTGTGAAGTAAACCCATCTACAACTGGCACACGGCAAGAGAACAATACTGCTTGTAAGACAAAAAATGTTGGTACACCACAACGTTTGAACAGGGACTTAGAAGAAATAGTGAAGTTTTAGATATTTTAACATTTTGACCTTTTTCAGAAAATGAACATATTCTCCAAAGCACAGAATATGTTGAATCAGCAGCAGGCGATGTGAAACCAGATTGTGATGTAATCTTCAAGAAAACCATATTTGTAATAAGGTTAATTAAATTTGCTGCAAGCTTGTGACAAGCATGCTGTAAGTTTGCCAGTAAATCTGGTCTTGCTTTATCAAACTGAAGGGCAAGAATTAAAAAAAAAAAAAAAAAAAAAAAAAAAAAAAGACAGAAAAAGGGGGGAAAAAAGAAAAAGCTCCCCTCCTCCAGAACAAGTAGTGTGTTGCCAGAGGACATGCAGACTGGCAACAATAACTAATACGTTAGAGAGGTTGAACAAGTTTAAATGGGATTTGTCTCTGAACTGAAAGGCATATTGTAAGAAATTTCTTTGTCTCCTTGTGATGCTGTTAAATTGAAAGCGCGATGGGAGGCTTCAGTAGAGGCAACAAAGGTTGAAATGATAGCCTGCTGTTTGCAGCAAGCATCATGGTTCCACTGATGGTCCAGACATCTGGTAACAACAGCCACTCCTTGTCAGGTTTTGCCCCACACTGGGCGCCTGAGCACTTTGCACTGTTTAACTCATCAGACTCTTCTAGCTCAGTATGCTCTGCATCAAGAATGTTTATGTAATAAAACAGAGCTAATTAAACATTTCAAAGGGAAACATTATTTTAACTCTAATTAGATATGATTACGGTTTCCTTATGCCTGTGCTGGATTGGTACTGAAGCTCTCTTGTTTCGCCTCCTTACCAAATTCTGCAGCATTGTTGTTTAAAAATAATTTTTGCATCTGCTTAAACAGGCTTTGTATTCCCCTTGCCCGGAAACAAACTTAAAATCTTTGATCCACGATCCACGTATTTAAAGGAACAGCATATGACCCTGAGACACATGGGGTAAGTTGATACCCCAAGCAGTCAGGGAAATAGGAAAAGCTCCCTTGCTTGAAACATTTGAGGGTATTCCAGACAACCACGAATGCTGGCAGGTGGGTGCAAGCGATGTACACAACATCTACTTTACAGCTATTTGTGCTGTGATTCAAACTTTTCGTAATTATTAAATCTAGCATGAGTGGAGACAGTCAGGTACCACAGGGCTGTTATCGCATGCACGGATGGACACAGGTTCTGTGACCTCCCTGGAAGTCCATCGTTAAACAAGGCACTTGTCACAGGCAAACATACAGAAGGATATGCTTTATATATTTAATCTAGAAAGATAGCATCTGACAAAGCTTTGGAGACACATCATGTCAGGATGCTAAACATCCAAAATGCTGAGAAACAAATACATAGGGAAATCAAAAAGAACAGGCTAATGGCAGTAATAATCAGTGAATATTTTGTCAGTTAAGCAAATGCTGTATAACTTGTTTAGTGTTTTCTAGCTTTTATGACAGAGCCAGTCTGCAGATCATATGGGAGAAGCAGACTGAATATAAGAACCCATCCTTTCTTTGTCATCCCTAAATCCAAGTTTTTATGGGGAATTTCTTCAGCTAAAGGACCTTCAAATGCAAGTTTACTTCAGCTTTTCACTTGGTTTTCACCCCTACCCAAGAATTTTTCAAACTCTAGCTTGGGTTTCAAAAAGAAAAAAAAAGGGGGGAGGGGGGGCAGGGGGAGACAGGCTTTCATTCAAACTGGTTCTCTGCAGTCCTAATTAAAATAGACTTCAATGAGAAGTTTTCTTTTCCTCTTCCAACTGAAGCTTAAGGGCATAGTTCTAGCTGGAGAGTATATTGTGTTCATTTTACTGTTTGAGTGGTTTGGTAGAGAAGCTGTCTTTCAAACGCAGAGCGACTACTACGATGCCTCAGGACTCAGCTGTCACATCAAGGCTGTTTTCCACATATATGTATTATATAATGTGCATATATCATCACCATCAGGTAGCTGAAGTTTGTACATCTTACGTGGAAGCAACTTTTTCTCACCTTTAAGAAGTTCTCTCTACAGTGGGATTAGAGGTAAACATATCATATATTTTAAAGGGAATAATGACATGGATTGTCCCTTTAATAAGAAAAGAATGATGCAAATCGAAAGACATGTATAAATCTCTCTCTACATAAATTGAGCTGCAGTACTGGTGCAGTATTCTTTCCTTTGTGCTAGGAAAACCGAAGGGGGAATTATTTCCTTTAAATGTTACAGTCAACTTAAGTGACTGCAAGAGTTAGTAGACTGAGAGCAGCACTGGAAAAAGAAACCTCCTATTTAGCCACAGAGGAAATCTTCCATTTAGCTGTTTAATTAAATAGGAAATGGCAGTGCATAGCCCAGTCATTGTCTCAGCCCTCGTGGAGAGGATCAGAAGAAGGTCAGAAGCTTGTTCATTTTCCATGCCCACGGCCTCTGTCCTGAGACCACCAGCAAGGATGGGCAATTAATACCAAGTGCTTTAGAGGGTTTTGGGTTGTGGGGTGGGGTTTTCTTGTCCACTAGGATCTAGACTGAGGTTGCAAATTCATTTCAGAGAAGCTGCTACGCAGTCGGTGACAAGGATTTCAATCACTGCATCTCTGAGTAAGAATGAGATTAGTCAATGAAAAGTGAAAAATCGGTGTCTCGGGTTTTTTGTAACTAGCACTGCCACACCACCAAAAGATACTTTCTCAAAAGCTCCTGCAAAGTTTTGGTTTCAGAATTCAGTCTCCTCCCTAATGCACTGAAAATACAGACAATGTCAAAGTGCAACACTGAAAACCCCCAATGTTTCTCAGCTTCAAAGAGCTGTTTTTGAATTTTGTCATACTCATTTTCTGAATCACCTCTACCTCTGAGGAGTCTGTACAAAGTTATCACTGCTTGCAGGTGAACTTTTTAAACCTTACCGAAACAGCATTACTGCTGCTGGGCTCTCCTTTGCTCTATCCCATTATCTCTGATTGTTAAAGACTCAACTTGGTGCAGTGAAATTCTGGCAAATTTGAGCACTGGGAGCATCCACAGGCCAGGCAGTGCACTGGCATTGATAGTACAGCATCACCTGTAGCAGTCTGCTTGAGATAGTATTTATGGTGATACCTCCTAGAAATTAGAGACAACCCCAATTTCTGTTGCATGCTATAAATCACCCAGCAGATTTCAGAATGCAATTTTTTTTTTTTTTTTTGCTTACAGTTGACCTCAGCTGGATTCACTCTATCTGAGAAGTGAAAGTCTGAGTGATATTACTGAAGAAGGATGCCTGCCTTTTGCTGGCTGCTGGCCCCTTCTTGCCTGATCCAGGCCCAAGTGCTGGTGCTCATGTTGCCTCCCGGCTGTGGCTGTGGCAGCCAGGTCTGATCCTGCGGTTCAGGGCTAGCTCATCCCTGAGTTGCACAGACCTGAATGCTCTGGGCTGGAGGTCTGGAAATCAGTGAAGTATCGGGCAGATAATTGAGAATTTAGGAACTTGTCCAACTCCCACAACAGCCACTGAGAGTCTTCTGTTGACTTCAGTGGGAGATGAGTTTTCAGTGCAGTTTTCAAAATGTTGTATGCTTTCAGTTGGTAAGTGCTTTGCTGTCTGTGGCTGTATGTTTTGCTGTGTGTAAGGATCTGGGTACTACTTGCCTCATAAACTTATTTCAAACAAATACATGATTGTAGAGATAATACTGATTTCTGTATGTATTGTCTATCCTGGTAGGAAAGAAAATATTGTGAAGACTTGTAATACACAGAGGTTTTTTGAGGAGCTGAATTGCCTTCCACCCTGCAGTGTGAGTCATTGGTGGTGTGCGGCTGTGCACATATACGTACTGTACACACACACACAAAAAGCACGCATACATATATTTCCAGTTTTGGTCGTGGTGAGCAGAGGTTTGGAGATAACTGGGATTTTTTTTAAAAAGTAATTAAGGTTTCAAAGAACCATTTGACTGTACATATAAGAAAGGCAGAGGCAGTGTGTGGTAGTTTAATCTGAGCAGAGCATAAGGTTAGCTGTTATCTTTCATTGCCCATATTTAAAAACTAGTTCCAGGAGCCCATCTTTACAGCTAACCTTTATATTACATTTAAATTCCCTGTTGGGAAACTCAACTTCACTTATGAATGTATCTAAATGATAAATCATTAGAAATATAAAAAGAAGGGAGCATCGGGGAGATACCCTGCTCGCCTGTGCTTGTGTAAATCAAAGGCAGCCTTGACCGAGGGACTAAGTACGTAGGTCAGTTTTGTACGGATCCAGCCTGCAGTGAGGTCCGGGATCAGTCAGTGGGGTTACACTGGGATTGTCTTGGTGAGATGAAAGGAGATGGTGAGCCATGGCTTGCTTCTTCACTCATCCTCAGGGCTGCTGGGCTCCGCCCAGCATCCCAAAGGGTGTGGGACTGACTGCCATCCGCCCTGCCCCTGTGTTTTATTTCAACATCCACTGGCATTGACCAAAAGCGGTTTGCAGCCATGCAACTTGCGCTGGGGAGTGGCGCGGCTGTGCTCAGGCCCTTTGCAGCCCCGCGCGGCGGGGTCTGGGTTGCTGTGCCGCCAGCCAGTGGGAGCTGGGGAAGAGGACACCAGGATGAGCCTTCCTCCTGCCTGTGCGCTCACAGAATGGAAATACAGCCTGACAAGTCTGAAGTCCTATATAGAAAGAGATAGATAAACTCTGTTAACCACAGAAGCAGGTTTTAAATACATTAAAATATTTTATCCCATTATTTGTTTTGACCAATTGACCACAATATTAAAAATTCAATCATGGAGCAGCTGACAAGTGCAGTTGCCTAATTTTATTTAAGGGTTCTTCCCCCCCCCCTTTCCATTTTTCCATCCTGTTAACGCTGCTGCCTGTGCCCAGACAGTAATGGGCTTCTTGTATGCCCACGACTGTTATGATCATGTAAATTTATTGGTGCTTAGAAGAAGCGAGCTATTAAAACATTACAACAACCATTACAGCCAGGCTCGTGTTGGCTTTCGCTCCCAATGAACATATGCTTCCGAGTGAATGCCTAAACTCTTATTTATGGATTTAATTTAATATGCGGAAAGAATTCAAAATTAAATTTTGTGTCTGCCTCCAGAGAGTGTCAGTGTATAATAACATGGTAATTTTTACACATCTTTATGAGAAATGGGAAAATTAATTCTTTCTGACAAGTTGTAATTATTCGACTTGGAACAGTTGCAGCTGAGCAGTTTGCATGCCTGTTGTCTGTTGTTGCACAGTATAAGGGGAAAACGTGGGGATGGAGATATATTGTATGTCTGAGAGTTTCTAATAGCTTCTGACATTTTAGCCCTGCATATTATCAGGGTGCTCTTTAAAGGAGTGGGGACTGTAATCTGCCTAGCTAGGGACACGCATGCAGCAGTGAACAGAGTGTCAGGAGATGGGGTGGGAATTATTTTGCTATGTCTGAGGCTGAGGAAGGGGCTCTCTCCATTACTTTGCAAAAGGTTAAACCTGAAAGTGAGGTAACATTCTTTGTATTCTTTGGCCTCACATTTCCTCTCCCCCCCCCCACCTTTAATGAAGATACAGGTGGAGGAAAAGTGTTTATTTTGGCTGCAGACAAGCAGAGCTGTCCTGTTTAAGTGTGTCCTCTTTCTCACCAAAATAAATGACAGTTGAAGGCACTTAGCACCTCTCAACCTCTAGGGACTGACTCCCCAAAAAGTTAGTGGTCTTTTACAGCGAGAATATTTAAAAATAAAACACACCTCTTGTTGAAACCTGAGCTTTGATGACAAATATTTTCATGAGGCTGACTTCGTTCTTAGGTAACTTAACTTCTGTTTCAGAGTTTCTGCTGAAAGGTAGGACATGTTCATCAAGCAAAAGCCTGAAGCATCACTGGGTGTATTAGATAAAAAGGAAATTTATTCAAGTGAATGAAGTGTGTATTCATGGCTTTGAAGGCAAACCTGGCAGTAGTGGGTGCTGCATTTTTTTTGTCCTCCTGGAATGGTCCCTTTGGGATAAACACATACTAAAGGCAATGCTTAGAAAACATTTTATCAGGCACGCATTAAAGGAAATAGTGCCACAAATAAAACAGCACTGTGCTTACTTTTATTCCCAGTGACTTATCGTAGTTGCACTAGCTAGAAGGGTGCTAATGGTTTAGAAGGTACTGCTCTTTCCTGTGAGACGCTGAAGAGGTTTTGTTGATGCGGGTACTTGGCATATGAAGATACCACAGTTTAGAAATATTATTTCTCAAAAATGTAGTGTGCTAATGCTGATTTATGTCCTGGTTGCATTCTCAGTTATTGCTGAAGCTAGGTAGGTAGTGCAAAACCTTGTGAGTTCATGACTGCTTGGCTTTTGTAGGCATTTACCTTGAACCAAAGAATAACTCAACCTCTGAGGTCTCAGGAGTCCCTTTGTGTCTAGTGGACACCTTGGCCTGGTGAGACACCAGCAGCTCTGTGGGAGGGTGCTAACAGTCACTGGAGCACAGTGGGGCTTAGCTGGGACCTGGAAACTGCTGGGGGAGAGTGGAAAATGCTGCTGGTTTCATCCCAGCAAATGTCTTCAGGGAGTCTGAGGCTTTGGGGTATTGTACGGATGAGTGGGTCCAGGGAGTTCTTGTACAAGGTAATATGCTCATAAGAGGTATCAGTGTAAATGAAATTTCATTGGGAGTGATTCACGCCCAGAGATTCCAAACTCTTGGGATATCACTTATTTCATTTAGACCTGCACAGGGAGCTCATCAACAGACCTTAAAGTTAGGGATGGTAGTGAAGCAAATGCTTTCCAGCTGGCACAGCGAGAGCACAGGGTGCTTCCCTAGGGAGCCGCTCTGCTCCCTGCCGGGCTCATCTGTGAGCCTGGGAGAACAGCCTCGGCAGCACGCCGGCCTCACCTGCCCTGGGCTCGTGGTGCCTTTCTTCCAAACTCAGCAGTGTAAACCTCTGCTCTTTGCTGCTTTTAAGGAAACCCTGCTCAGACCTCTTTCTTCCTGAGAACATGTTCTTCTTGCGCTGTACTGAGCCGCTGCATTCAGGAAGACAGGAGTACCAAGAGATTGTCAGTTTTCTTCCAGTTCATTTTGAACCACAACAGGAGACAAATTTAATGGTAAGGCAAAGTCTGGGCTTATTTAGCAAGACTTAAGAGCAGTCTTGTAATTACAAATTGGAAACAGAAAATCATAAAAAAAAAAAAAGGGCAAATAAATGCTGCAATTCTGTCTTAACAGCTGGATATATTTATATATTGGCTAGGCAGAATATATACAGCATATGTATGCATACATTTCTGTAGCTGGTTGACTTCTTACCTAACCTAGAATCACCTAGAGAGGTCCCAAGTTGGTGAGAACTCGAGTCTCAGTAATATCCTGTGACCTGTGAGTGTTTCCTCCAGTTTTCACTGCCCTCATCTTTTATTTTCTCCTTCCCCTCTTACTCCTCTTTGGAATTAAATGTTGGGCTACCACTGCGGGGCTTGTGTTGTTTAACAGTCCTAAGTATTTAACAACAGCTTTCCCTGGTTCACATGGACTAGCCAAGGATATCTGTGAGTTATGCGGTTGCAAAAACACTTTGACCACATTTAGCTTGGAGCTGAGAAACTGCTTTCCACCTGCTCTTACCTATTCCCCTTATGGGTCTATAAATGCATTCATGTTAAGGATGTATGTAACAAAACACCCTGGTGACCAGATTTTACAGTTTTTATCAGTGAGAAGAAATGGCTGGTTAGTGAGCCCTCCAGCCGGTCACGTCTGAAAATAGGTGTGCAGTCGCACTGCACTGCTGTGGCAGCAGCCCTGTTTCTAGTAGTGTTTCCACATTTTTGCTGTGGATAAGGGGGCTGGGGCGAGGTCTGTGGATTCCCTTTTGGCTGATGATTGTGCTGGCTGTGCTGCCCAAGGTGCCTAAGAGGATGGTTGGGCTGTGCCCTTGTTTGCTGGGAGGCCTTGGGAGCCCAGGGAGTGTTCGCTGTGCCGTCCTGTTGACTAGCATGCATAGGTGATGCTAGTCATGTCCTAGGCATGGTGGAGTGGAAATGATTTTTGGGTAGAATTGGTGAAAGAGGGGTCTGTCTCATGGGCATCCAATTCAGGAGGATACATTTTGTACTGGTTTTGGTCTTGCAGTGCACATGAGCTCTGTCTAGAAGTATATGGAGAAATCTACCTCAGAGCATTGTGATTTTTGTTAAATGGTTTCACCTAATAAAAACTTGGTCAGCTTACATTTAATCTTATTACTACTACTCTCATGAGGCTTGTGCTGGATGATATTTCTTTTCAACCTCCTCCCCATCCCCCAAACAACTAAAAAACCCACCAAAAAAAACCCCAACCCAACCCCCCAAAAAACCCCAAAACATCTTTCAGCACTGAACTCCTGTTAGGTGGCAGCTTGAATGATGGCCTTGTTTCATTAAGACAAATACAGCTTCTGGAGAGGTCACCGCTCATTAAATAACATACATTTTTCTTAAAATAGGGGAGCTTGCCCTTCCCATCTGAGCATGGGTGAAGAGAAACACTTTAGGAGGTCCTCAGGCTGTTCTGCAAAGCTCATTCTAGAAAATACTCCCACATTTGTAGTCCCAGCCTGGGTATAAATGATAGAGAAGTAAGCAAAGGCAAATCACCAAATGTGCTTAACTTTATTTATTTGTTTATTTGATTCCCAACCATTACCAAGTCCATTTTGAAATGTATTTTCATGCATGTTGCCCAATATACCCATTTGCTACTTACGAAAAAGAAAAAACCCTGTTTTGTGTTGTTTGTTAAGGAAAAGAGGGGAGAAGAGGGATTATTTTTCTTTTATTCCCATAGTTTCCCAAACTGTCGGCCACTCAGGGCATTTATGCTGTTCCTGATATTAACATGGTGCTGTTTGGTGCGTTATGTCCAGAGGGTTTTCAAATGTTATTTGTTGTCTTATCCAGAACCATATCTCACAAGTGCAAGTTTTGCAAAATGGTCCTGGTTGCGGCATTTCTTCTTTTAATTTGTTTAAATGATTTGGGGAACAGACGGTGGTTTAGAACGAGATGTGGGGGCTTCATAACATTCCATAGTTCATGAAACATAGAAATTGCTATTTAAACATCAGTGAGCTTTTATCTGTAATAATGCCTCCCTTCTGTGGGGCATTTTTCCACAAACCCGGTTTTTCTGCACCACTTCTCTCTCTTACAGATGGCAAAATGAGACTCAGAGAGCTTAATTACTCTAGGACTCACAGAAAGATAGCAGCAGATTAAGGAATAAATCATGTTTCTTAAATTGCAGTCCAGTGTTTGAAAATAACAGCATCTTTCTTTACTGTGCTAGATCAAGCTTAGTGATGAATGAATAAAATAATCACCAATACAATAAAGGGTTCTGGTTCAAATATACATTCAGAAATTGGGATTTATTTTGGGGGGAAGTTGCCAGACTTATCTGAGATTCTTACACTGCCAAACGCATGCTTGTGCTCTTCTGGAGTGATCCCCTTCAGAGACTTTCCTGTACTAACAACATCCAATAAAATATTATTCATATTGCAAGATCTGGCTGTTTTCCGGTGGTTTTGCTGACTGAGCAGCAAACTTGCTGAAGAAGTTGGGTAGACGGCTGATCATTGCTACTGATCGTTCTGTGGCTTATGGCTGCTAAATTAATATCTCTATCAGTTTTGCTTCTGTAAAACAGAAGTAACACCTACTTCTTTGGTGTGCGAGGTTTAATGAGTTGCATTGTGTTTGATGAGGTAAAGCACTGTAAAAGTTTTATCACGGTGCATCTGCTTCCAGTTTCAGCACGATTCGGGCATGCTACAGAGGAGCTTTGCTGTGCGATAGCAGTTATGGGAAGGGATCAAGAAACTTTTGAGCATGCTGCTAATATTTGGTCCAGGTTTGGAAGAGCAGATTGGTATATCCTCATCTATTTACACATGGGACCAAGTGAAATCTTGGCTTCTTCTTAGCCTGAAGGTTGTAATCTGACCCAAATTTTTATCCAGTCAAAAAACCTTGAAATTCGGGCCCACTTAGGATTTCAGTGCACCAAACGCACCCCACTCTTCCTTGCTGATAGGTAGCGTTTCCACCAGCCTCCCAGCGCTCTCCGGATCGCGTTTCCCTTTTCCGTCTTTTTTGGTTCTGCATATCAGAACGTGATTAAAATCATTATATCCCTATCTATATCTTGCTGTCTGTTTTCCTTTTAATTAGGTTGTAAAACAATTAGTTACCACCATGTCTCTCTCTTCCCCCTCTCTGTCTCTTTTTTTTTGCGACTCCCCCAGTGCGCCCAGAGCTGTTTGTTCTCCCCGGGCGGGGAGGAGGGGGCCCTACCGTCTTGCTTTATTTACAGCAGGGTGAA
Source organism: Fregata magnificens (assembly GCA_013389945.1). Lineage (NCBI taxonomy): Eukaryota > Metazoa > Chordata > Aves > Suliformes > Fregatidae > Fregata > Fregata magnificens. The sequence continues at coordinate 237,810 of WAAD01013723.1, forward strand.
GGTCAGATATAAACAGTTTTTGTTCTTGTGCTGTTGCTTTCTTTTGTGACCTATCCTGCATTGTTTGGCTTTTTTCCTCCCCCGTGCTTTGAAGTGCCGCACACCAGGTGTTCCTGTTCTGAATTACACATGAAAGGACCACATCCCTGGACTAATTAACTAGTAAACTGCACCCGCCTCCCCTGGGTTTAATTGATGCTGCTCTTAAAAGGGGAAGCCAGTTTCTTATTCCTCCTGATTTCACACCGTAGTCATCTCCTCTTTATCTCCCTAAATACGGAAGATACTCTTGAATTTCTCACTCCCGGGCCACACGGTGCTTAATATGTCTTCTCATTTCACAATTAATAAAACAATTATCCGGTATGAAATTTTTGAAAGAAATCCTCCACGTTCTTTTTTTTTTTTCTTGGCTCCTAATTTCTTTGTGCCTGACGGTTGCAGCCTCTCTGGGGAGCGCAATGTGCAGAACCGCACCGATTCCCGAGAGCTGGAAGATCCAGCATCTTGCTGCTAATTATTTTACTTGATTGTCTTGACCCAACAGAAGCATTGGTGTATACCAACATCTTCCATGGCTCACAGTTTCTTTCCTGGGGCAACATTTCTTGCAGTGTAATGAGCAGGAGCTTTCGTGATTTCTTTGTTAGGCCCGGTGGTAGCACATCGATACGCATCTAGCTTGTCTCTGTGGTGGGGTGGGCCTTGTTGATGGCAGAAAACTGCACGGAGTGATCAAAGCCAGTTTAAAATCTGCAAGCCTAAATCAAATACAGCTTATTTCTGTGGGCCCTCCAAAACTGCTCAGTGCAGATTTATCTTAAGTTGATAAAGACCCGTCTTTGGCTGAACCGGGGCAAGAGCGCTGGGGGAAACAGAGAAGGTTGTCATGTGGCGGTCGCTGTGCCGTTTATCTGAATTGGGGGGGGGTCTCTCTCTCTCTCTATATATATATATTATACTTCCCGCGCTGCAGCTGTCCTGCACCAGCTAAAGGACATTTTGGGCTGGGGCACAGCCAGTGGCCCCTTGTGTGTTCAGTGGGTGCTCCCTATGCACCCAGACCTCTGGCTGACTTCCCCATGCTGGGCACATGTGCAGCGGGAGCTATGGTGGTCCCCATGGGCAGCAGTCCAGCCAGTAACTCAGCACATCGCAAATGATATGCCATATTGTAGAGCTCTGCAAAAACAAGCGTTGTATTCAGGCTCGAGGACCTTGCATGCTGTTGGGGCTGTGTCGGTGCTGGGGTGCGGGGAGGTCCCAGCCTGGTGGTGCTGGCAGGCGGATTTGTGGCAGGCAGAGAACCACCATGCACAAACATTTGTATAATGGTTTATTAATTTTACACTTTCTTGCCCTTGAATGCAGTGTTTGTGTCTTGCTGGTGCTTTGACATTCTGAGGTGTTAGGGGATGAATTCATTCCCTGATTTTCTTTATCCCAAATAGGTAGTTTCTTCAAACGGTATTGGTTTAGGTTTATGATCAGGTTATGCTTGTCTATCTGTCTGTCTTACGTACTTATTCACTCACTGTGAACATCCTGCATCCTCCTTTAATTGAAGTCCTTGTTAAGTCCAGTGAAGTCTTTCCACTGACTTCAGTGGGAGCCAGTTTCTATTCATTTGATCTGTTTTCAACTTGAAAAGGAATTTCAAACTTCACAGTCTTATGAAATAGAGGGGAAGGATTCAGGATATTACCAGAAAGTGAGTGGGACACAGCAACATTTTTACTTAAAAGACATTTTTCTCTCTGAGTGGATGCCACAGGGTAGGTCTTAGTATATCATATATGTGCCTCTTTCTTGGATACCTGGCAGAGGGAAAACTGAAATACTTTGCTCTATTGTGAGCGTTTGGTTTCAGAGGTGGGATCTGAATATTAGGTAGATGCATATTTCTTCAAGGCAAAAGATGTTCCTTGAAGACAACCTCTACTGTGCAATAGCTTGGAGTCAGATTCAGGTTGGCCAAGAGAAATGGGAGCTTTGCTGTTAATGCCATGGAGTTTTGGGTTAGGGATTTGGTGTTGTTGACGTACAATGCAGAAAGGAGAACATGCTGCTTTCCTCCGAAATTATGGCTGTTCAGCACTGATGTGAATTAGGGCTGCAGTGGGGCTGCTATCGGTTTTTGTTGTTGAAGATCCAGCAAAACACAGTCTCTAGTCCTGCTTCCCCACTCCTCCTCCCCACAATGAAGGGTAGTTCCCTACCCTTCAAAAAAAATTTTTTTTTCCTGGCTCCTTCCAGCAAAATAATCACTCTCCCTGAGGAGGGTAAATTTTGCACTTTTATAGGGTGCAAAGTGACTTTTGTGGATCATGCCATTTTACGGAGCATGATGGGACCTTAGGCTTTGGAGTAAGCCAGCTAACTGACACTGGAGAACAGACCTCAGTGCAATTAATTGTAAACTGACTGAAGCTTATATGTCAAAGACAGACTGAACTTTAATTAATATGCAGCTTAAAACACACATTTTTATGCTCTGAAGCAGCTATTTTAAAATTAAAAAAAAAAAAAAAGCAGTGAACTCACTGAATTTTAGCAGAAGGTAAAGGTAGAACTTTGGCCTTTATAAGCTTCATAGCTCTATTGAAATCCATGCCATGTTATCTTGATTTAAATAGCTTAAAATCTGGAGCCTCTTTTGCATTATACTTGATTGTTTAGATTTAGTATTTCCTGAATTCTTAAATTTATTTTAATCAATTTTTGCTAACATTTGCAATAAATTCCTTTTTAGGGAAATTTTGCTTTAAAAATACCTTCAACCTGGTTTTGCTTATTTCCTATCTTATTTTCTAGCAAGGATGTTTTCAGCTTAGGGCAGGTACAAATGAAAACCCGAAAAAAGACATTTTATTGCCAAAAAGCACTGGTATAATTCAAAAGCACCTCTTGCTAAATCATTTGTGAGTGTCTCATCAAAAGCGTAGGATATGGTTTTGTTAGCGCAGATCAGGTCTTTGAGAATGGTTGTCATGCACTTTCTTAATCTTAGTCATTTTAACCCTTTTACAATTCTTTCTACCTTTCCCTCCGAGCTCTGATGTTCTGTAATTTTTTGCTGCCTTCCCCTTCAAAGGCAAGTTTGCCAGCGTTTTTGTGATTAACTTTTATATGTCTGAGTTTTTCAAAACACTATCAGGTTATAACATACTGTTTAAAAGCCCATACTCATCTTTTTTTATTAATCCTACCTTTCTTTATCAAAACTGAAAGTCTTGTCATATCCTGCTTACATTTCAGCTTTTATTTTATTTCATCCTTCAGAAAAAGGAAGAAGGTACTGGGGCAGAATCTGAAATTTAAGAGAAAATTTGCAGTGGCCCCTTGTTGTTCTTGCAATCTGGCAACTGGCTGGGTTTTACCCCACTTTAATTCAAAGAAATAGCAGTCATGGCTAACTTATTATTCTAACTGTTTTACATTTCCTTATCTCTCAATTATAATATCTAGAGGTATGACACAACGGCATTAAAACCTTAAAGGAAAAGGATATATGGATTTTTTTGTTGTTTGAAGAAGATGCTGGCAATGTTTCTGCTCATAAAACATGTATAACATTTTATTTTAAGAACGTCCCTTGTTCCATGGGTTTAGATGTTGGGCTTAGAAATATTTGGCATTACCATTTTCACAATGGTTGCAGAACAGGAAAAGGCTAGTATAACTTAATGTGTAGAAAAGCAAGGCATAGTTACTGTTGTGCTGCTAGATTTAAATGAATAAGAGTTAATATTTTATATATAATTGTATTTCAGCACCTTACTCTTTCCAGCTGGCCCTTCTCCCTGAATGTGTCCTACCTCCTTCTCATCTTTGCTCTCTCCCAGCGCCCGCCCTCCGAATATCCGGGCAGTGGGATATCATGAGGAGAAGGCACTGAGCTCTCACTTACTTACACTCAAATGAAAGAACTGATTTGTTAATTTGATCTCTTTTTAAAAATAAGACCTGAATTAAGTATTATCTTAATCAGCAATAAAATACATTCTTTCAATTACTTGTTTCTCTGACTTATTAAGAGAACTCTAAATAGTTTCAGCGAGTATTGTTGTAATTGTTTCCTCCTTTGATTTTCATTTCCTTAGTTGTCATCATCTCCTGGCAGCAGCAGCAGCTGTAAAGCACATCTTTCAACAGCCTTGTTAATTGCGTAGAAATTAATCTGATTTTAAAAACCTTATTGATATACGGATTCGTGTGCCTTAATGTGCATGTGCATATGCCTGCTCACCTCTCTTACCCAGTGTATTCTGCATCTCACACCGACCTAATGTGCAGGTTGGGTCGTTATCTCTGCCTGCCCATGAGGGCTCACACGTTCCTGTGGGGTCAGATTTCATTTCGATATTCCTATCAAGTGCACTGGATACCTCCATGGAAATACAGAAGCTCACGTGAAATACACTCATGGCTTTTATGTCTGTAAGAAACGTTGCTTTTCAGCCAATCTATCTTCCTTTTATTTACTTCCATTCTGTGTGTGCAAGGGGAGATAATGTAAGTTATATATGTACAACTTCAGCAAAGTGTGTTGCTATTGACTTGTCCAGTTACCTATTGCCATAAATCAGCAGATATGCTTGGAAGGAGCTAGGAGCCCCACACCCACGTCCCCTGAAATACTGACCAGCTGTTGGCCAAAGGATGTTACCAAAATAGACATGAGGTTTCATTCTTGAGGGGCTTCCAGATGAACTGAAAGTACATAATGCCCAATATTCATGGAATGCAGGCAGCTGTCTATGTTTTCCTGAGAGGAGAGATAAGGCTCCTTTATAGAATAAAAAAATTATAAAAATAAATTAACTTATTAAACAATCTTTTGTAATAAGGACAAAAATATTATGATAGCTTTCCACAACTCCACAAAGAATTTTAAAAAAAAAAAAAAAAAGTTTTTCTGTAGTTTTTACTTACTGGCATACGCCACTGAGCAAATGAGAATGTTATTGTAAATAATATAAGTATTAATGTAAGTTGTATACAATTGAACAGTAGATTCTCTTCAGGGTCCTACTTGTGGTTGTTACAGCTTTTGCGGTACTGGTTATTAATTTTAGTGTTCTATCTTAATTTCCAGATTGTAATCTGTATGCCTTAATTGTGGTGTCTACAACAAAAGGCTACCTCTTTCTTCCTGTCTTATATATCAGCACTCTGGTGAAGAGCAGCATCCTCTCAGCATGTTGGTGAAATGATAACTTATACATCATTATGTAAAGTGCTGCAAAGTGCTTTGCATTTCTTTAGGATAAGCAGTGACATAGAAGGATAAAATTTTATCATTTTAAAGATGGTAAAACAACAGGTTCTCTATGCCAATAGAAGTGGCAGAGGCAGGCGTAGCTTTTTCAACTTCAGTGAGATTTGGGTCAAGTTCTTAAAGAAATTCAGATTGAGGCTGTCCTTTCTACACATGTATCTGTCAGTAAAATGAGCAGCAATTCTGTGTGTAGAGGAGCTTCAGGTGTGGAGCCCCTGTACTCGCTGGCTGATGACTAGAGCTAGATCAGTGTTTTTATTCTTTAAAGCCGCTATTCAGTCATTGTTAGCCCAATGGGAGGTGAAGGCTGAGTGTTTTCTTTCCCTCGTGCTGTCACATAACCTCAGGAATCTGGGGAAGAAACTTCACATGCGCAGTGCAGGCTTTTGAATACCTAAAAATGAGTTATAACAATGATTTTGTAGAGTTGCTCTTTATGTCATTGCTTGCAATGCCAAACAACAATCTAAGAAAAAAATTACAAAAAACGTAGTGGAAATGCTGTTTGGGAGTCATAAATAAACTCTCCATGAAAATCCCAGACTCAAATCCCAGCAGAATAGGCTTAGCCTTTCATCCCGATGAGACAGATAAATTGAGTATCGTGCAGCTTACTGCTAGCGTTTCTTCTGGATGAGAGTTGTAAAATCAGGGCCCCATCTTCCGTGCATTGACACCAGACTGCTTGATATTTTAACAGTGATGATTTTTATTTGGGAGTCTAACAGTTCTTCTTCCTTATACTAGCTGAGAGTTTTATTTCAGTGGTTGTATATGTACTGTATATATTTGCAAAAGACTTTGCATTTGTACAGATAAAAAGATATGCCATAATATTAAATTATGTATATAAAACATGAGACCAATTGAAAATTCATTCCTATTGTGAAATGCAGGCTTTTGCCAGTGACTACTCATTTAAGCTCTGCATGTCTAACTTGAACAGAAACACAGAAATGCAGAATGACCCTGCGCTAAGGCATGTCTTCAGTAACTGGGCTGAAGTAGCGTACAGATTCGAGCAAGCCTTGAATTCATTAGTTCAGCGCTGGTAGCGATGTAGGTGTGGCAGCAATCCGATGCATACAGGGGCAACTTTCCTTTAGAAGTGATAAAGGAATAAAGGGCAGTCCTGGAGTATTAAACTTGCAGCCATGGGTGAGACTACATATGTTAGCAAATGCTGGCTTAAGGTTGCTTTCTAAGAGTAGATTACTTGGGCTGTAGGAATTTTTTCCATAAAGTGTTTGGGGCTGATGAAAATGCTACAAGGCAGTCTTGCTGAGAATGATAAGCCTCTTTTCCTCAGCTTCCAGGGACTTTGAAATCTGTCCTGTATGAACAGAAAATATTATTGGTGTTGTGTTTATGGTGCTGTACGGTGACAGAAATGTAGAGACGTTCCACAGTGTCACCTACGTGTTGGTCATCACTCGTCAAGTGGGATTCATCTCTCATTGATCCAGCAACTTCTGTTTTAGGAGCTTGAGCTAAGCTAATCATTTAAACTTGTTTTATCGTGAATAGATACAGATGCGTACGTGAAGTGAACAGTTTTTCCCACCTATCTTAGATGCCTGTTTTCTTGGAGGCTCTCTCTCCCCATTCATTGAAGGGGTAATTGATTGAAACTAGATACTAACTTTCAGATTGTCAGTTAGATAGAACCAGAAAAGTCCTTCAAATTCTTCATCTTGAGTCTTTATATCTGTATTTATACTACCTCATAGCTGCCATTTATGTATTACATGGCAAAGCGTCTAAAACAGGTTTTAAAATTGTTTTGTTTTTCAGATAGGAAAATGTGTATTCTATTTTGGCCACTTTTTTATTAAACATATCTCAAAACCGGAGCTGGACAACCACACACAGCAAGTCCACTCAGGCAACATCCTTGTGGAAAGACAAGGTGCTATTCTGAGACTAACCCACACTCTGCAGGGTTTGGGAAAGAGTAGGAGTCAAAATCCTCGGATACTTTGAAGCTCCTTCAAGACATGAATAGTTCGAAACTCTTTTATAAGATGGGTTTATCCACAACAGCCTATGTTAATACATTGCCTCTTCCTTGCAAATGCCTGCTTAGTGTCTCTGTGGAACACTTGGAAAACACAAAATATCTTTGAAGGGATCATGAGGGCTGCCAGATGATATCAGATGAGTCAGAGGTCTGTTACTTAAAAGGAATCCTGCAGGACTCTTGTTTCACTGGTTTCCATTCTCCTCTGGTCTCCACTGGAGACTAATGGACTAATTGGGCTAAAATATTACTCAAATGAAGCTGCTGCCCTTTCCGAAACTAAAAGGGGTTACTGAGCCACTGTTGTAATTTAGTTATTCAACAAAGAAGAAATGAAGAATAAATTAGTTATAAATATGCGTGGGATGGCTTTTTAATATACAGTCTGCTCCGTGTTATTTTGCAGTAGGTATTCTGTTGAAAACGGAGGAACTTTTGTGAAATAGAGCTGGTGCAAGGTACCGAACTGGGATCTGCATGACAAAACCTGCAGGCTTTTAAGCTTGTCCGACCAGTGCCGGTATCTTGCATACAGCGTGCTTGGCTTGTGCAAAAGACAGGAATAATTTTCAGATTTGAATTTTATGTCTAGGCTTAGATTTTTGAGCACCCAGATTTGGTTTTGTCTCTATTGGGGAGGGTCTTGTCTCTTTAACTAAGTGTGTGTGGGATGCACCAGATGAGACTACACAGAATGATCATATGAACACAAATCTGCTTGTACTGCTGACAGAAAATACTCTGGATGTTGTCTGCCAGAACCCTTCTTTACTGGGAAAATGAGGGGTGGGGGATGTGTCACGGGATCTGACTTAGCTTCCAGTGTCAGTAGGAAAGGACAGAACAAATCAACAAGATGTGGAGTATCAAATTGCCAGGACCAGACAGTATTCATCCACGAGCTCTAAAGGAATTCGAATGGGAAATACACACTGAAACAGACCATTTGGAAGAAACAACTGCGAAGAATAATAGGGTTAGTAAGCACAAAGATAAATACGTTTTATTGCAGAAGAGTTAATGTGGTTTCTGTTAACAGAAGTTGTGTTTCACAGATTACTGCAGTTCTGTAGAGGAGGAGTCAAGGAGAGATCCTGGTGTTACCTACTTTGATTTGAAAAGGTGTTCAACAGGACCCTCGCCAAAGGCTCCTGGAAAATCTTAGCTGTCATGAGATAAGGAGTAAGAGTCTCTGTGGATAAATAATTGGCTAAAGGGTAGGAAACAAAGGGCAGGAATAAATAGACATCTTTGACAGTGTAAGGAAGCCAGTGGTGTAGTCTCATAGGATGTCTGTGCTGCTAGGATATCTGTTGCTGAACGTATCGTAAATGATCTGAGAAAGGAAAATTGAAAAAAAGGTTGCAGCTGCTAACAGGTTATTCAAGGAGTTGAAACCAAAACAGATTGCAGAGAAGGATCTCACGTTAGTGAGTGACTGGTTGATAAAATTAATGGCAGGTAAAAATCCGTGTGTATGAATTGTGAAATAATGCGTATTGGGGGGGGGGAATCATTCTAATTTTGCATACAAAGTGGTGAACTATAAACTAACTTACCACTCGAGAGGGTCAGCTCAATGCTTAGTACCAATGAATAAAACAAGTAGTATGCTATGACTTATTAGGAAAGGAACAGAGAACAGTATTATGCCACTGTGTTTATATTATTATTATGATGATGTCATTAGTGTTGTATCCATGGTTCAACCACATATGGAAGACTGTGTTCCTTTCTGTTCTCTCTCCTCTCCCCATCTCCAAAGTAGAAAAGACGTAAAAAAGGATGGCAGCTGAAATCAACTGTACAAAGTTACTTCCACATGAGGAAGAGTCGATTGAGATCCTTAAGCCTGCAGGAGAGAAATGGTAGCAGTCTCTAAAATTGTGAGTGGCTCCAGAGAAAGTGAATAGGAAATGCTTGTTCACACTTTCTTCTGGTACAGAACTAGGTGACAGCAAAAGGATCCAGCACATCATGGAGTCGGAACTGCTTTTACTTGCAATACGTAGTTAAACTGTCGATTTCATTGCTGTGAGATGTCATGGGCACCAAGCACTGGCACAGGTCAAAAAAGGGGTTAGACAAATTCATGGAAGAAAAATCCATCAAGGATGCCAACATAACCACCAGCAAGTTGCTGGAGGGTAGGAGAGTATACTGAGGAAATGCTGCCCTGTGATGGCCCTATTTTTGTATTCTCCCCTACCATCTTCTTGTGGCACTGTGTAAGACAGAAGACAGAGCTGAACTGAGCAGATCTGTGGTCTGGTCTGGTACAGTCATTCCTGTGTTATAATTTTATGTGAGGTGTCAGTGGCTTAGACTGCACGTGTGTATTCAAAGTCTTTTTAATTTACCAGTTTGTAGACAGGAAAGTATTAACGATGAGCAGTTACGGGTTCTTGATGGGAAAGGAACTGTAAAAACATAGGAATGTGTGAACAGGTATGAGAATTCATTGGTATCCTCCTGAAAACAGAGCTCTTTCACGATCATTCTGTAGTTGCCTGCTCAGTCATTTCAAGCAGTGTTTGTGGGGAGATCAAACTGCCGAAACCTGTGGTAGAAATTTTTTTTCTCCCATCAACTTCACAGATCATACTGCTCCAGCAGCTGGATGGCCATAGGGGCAGGGGATTATGTTACAAAGAGGGTCAACCCTACCGATAGATTATGCCAGAGCTACTAAGAAGAGTCACAGGATTTCCATTTACAGTGCTCTAGATACTGTCTCAGTGGAAATACTAGACTACCCAGTCTTGCTGAAAACTGTGACCTTTTTTCAGTTGATGTCAATGGAGCTAGATTCTCTCTTTTTTTCTTTCTTTTAGCTTGAGTGTGATCTAATTTGTTCCAATAGAAGTTGTGTTGTGTATTTTCCCTACACTTTCTCCTACTTCCATACGGAATGGCTGGGACTCTTGAAGGAACCTGAAGCGTAAAAGCGATCTGTTTCAGCGGGACTGTGTATTTAACTCCATTGATATCCTTTGCTAAGTCCTTACCAATGGATTACAATTATCAGATTGTTTAGCTTAGTGTTATTAATGTACCTACACATACGTAGTCAGAAAAGTACCAATGGTTTACAGCTAGCCCAGCTCTTTAGATAAAAATAAATTTATCAGACTAAGTTATGTTTCAGCTTTTGATGCACCTTTTTTTTTTGTTTTTTGGAAGGCTAGGTGTTTCAAATGTAATGTGACACACGCGGACTAAAAGTTATTTTGGTGGCTGGATGTGTTACAATAGCCATAGCTAAGAAATGTGACTTAATCAAGGATTAGATCCAAGAGGTTGTTAGAGCACCAGAGGTAAATGACCAGGAGACCTAAGAGAGATCTAAGATGAGGGAGGCCAGGTACAAGTTAAAATAGCTCATTAAAAACATCTATGTTAATAGTACATTTCATTGCCTAACTGAAAATGTCTCTTATTTTACATAGTCGTTAACTCAGTTGGTCATGATTCTGCTCCTGGTGTAATAGGGTCTTTTAACAGGTCCTTTTTTGAAGGGAATATTATTTGTGCTTTGTTCACATAATAATATAGGATAATATACATCCCCATAACCTTGTTAATATATTGTCATATTTAAAAGGCAAGATGTTGAAACTGTGTATGAAAATACAAGAATGGAAGGATCTTTGCTAGGTTGGCATACAGTGAAACTTATTTCCTATTCCTTGAGTCCTCAGATTCTAAATGGTGAGGGCTCCAGAGACTTTTGGATACATACATGCAGCGTAGTTGATTCTGATACAGACAGGTCTCAAGCTGAGAGATGAAATGATGTTCAGAAATAGTTTTCAAGAAATAAAATACCTAGACATTTTTAATTCTAAGGTAAAATATATGATAAGATCTCAACTGTAGGACTGTATGTTAATTTGCAAAACGTATTAGACTTTTTTTACTCTAATTGCACTGATATTTTATTTTGGTCTGGTATCATTTGCGTGTTGTTATGTTAGTACTGCAGTTTGAAGAAGATGCAAGCAATCACACAAATAACTACGGAAACCATTTAAAAAAAAAAAAAAGACCTACATCTGTGTGGACAAAACTCTTGTCAGTGCTGGTAATGCAAGACGTACTTCAAGAGGAAGTAGAAAAAGCAGGGAGTGCAGCTGTCTGTAATTAATTGAAGGAATAATATAATAACTATTATTAGAACAAACCAAACAATAGCTTTGGCAAATATTTTTGTAGCGACTTTAATTACAATGAAGATGATAAGCAACTGTCGCAGGGACAGTATTAGTGTATTAATGATGATCAAAGGCAGCAGTCAGCAGAGGGTGACTGGCACGCAACCACAGTGGAAACCTGCTGAAACCCCTCCTCGCTCTCGCCTCCCCTCATCCTCCCCTCTCCCGACGTGATGTTTCTGGTTTTTCATCCTGGGAAGGCCCCCCTTGCTGTCAGCCAGCCGAAGCAATGAGGGGTACATAACGTGCACCCATACAGATGTGCTCAACACTTTGCGCCAGCTGAGAAGTCCTCCTGGGTCTTGGAGCTGTCGCCGAGGGGCTTCGCCCGCCCTTTGGTGGCCCCGTACCTGCTCTGCTCTTGGCTGATCCCGCTCCCCAGCGAGCGGGCAGCCAGTTCCAGCTGCGTGGCATTTAAATGTTACCATAGTGATGAGTAGTGGACACTGCCACCTTTCTCTTTTTAATTAAAGAACAGATGCAGGGAAAGCTGATCTCTCAGTGACCCTCTTTAAGCTGACATCAACACGCTAATTGTTTTCAATTCTTTTCTTCCCTTAGCAGTTGCAGCTCTGTCCTTCATTCCTATCAAGGTCTTGCCTCCGGTTAGGTTAAAGAAGCAGTAACTCTTTTCAGAGGCTTCCGTTGGGGACTGTTTCAAGCGGTGGCTGCTTCAGAGCGACTAAACTCTTTCCTGTCCATTAGTGAGGTGGCTACGGAGGAACGAATGCTCCTGCCTGTGATGGGAAACTTCTGACTTTCCTGCGCTAAAAACAATCCTAGCAGCAGCGCTAAGTGGGGATTTGCTCGGGGTATACAGAAAAGTGTATGATTACAAAATGTAGGCCTGCATCCTTCCAACCTCCCCTCATCTAGCACCATTTCAGTACAGCACAATCGTTGCTAAAAAACCAAGGCAGTTGTGGCTGGGATGAATTTGACTCAGGAAGAAGTCTCCTGCCTTTTAATCCCACTTCAGCCCTCGACTCGCAAAGCAGCTCCAGCTTTCTGCCTTAGTTTCCTTTTTTATAAAATAGCAGTAGAATTGCCGTTCAGCTGTTGTAGAAAATAATTGTGCTTTGTCCAGGTGTTTTAATACATAAAATATTTTATAAAGAAGAACTGCTGCTAGAGCAGTCACTCTTCATCAGCAATTGCTGTATGCCAATGTCAGAGATTGTTACGGCTTTTCTTTAGGGATTGAAATTGCACATGGTATTCATGTTAATGATAGGCAAAAAATACATTATTTAATGGCTTCTGCTGTATTATCTGCCCTTTTTGCTTAGCTTCAGGCTAGAGTCAATAGGCAATTTAGCTCAAGAAAAACAGTTACCAAACAGGAAAATGGATATTATTCACCCCATGCAGGTGTAAGTAAAACAAAAATAGTCTCAGATATCAAATTCAGACTTGCAGAAAGTGCTTGCATCACATAAGTTAACTGGTGATTGCCACTGGATTTCCTCATTGCTGAAGTGTAGAGTTCGGCTACAAGATCCTAAAGATCATCAGTGACAAGAACCCTTGAAATGCAGGAGGCTATTCAAACTGTTTATACAGGGAGATGGAAGGGCTGATATTCTTTGTTGTTGTCTCCTTTATCTCTGGGCTTGCTTGAGTTAGAGCAAGATCTCATTTTCATGATAACCTTACAAGGTAGGAGGTAATTTTTGCATATGAAATACATCATTCTAACACATTCACAACACTCAAAAAAATAATTATTTTAACTGTAGAGCCAAGCTATCTGACGAGGCAAGATTTACATTTGGGGTCATGAATTGCTTTGTATATAGTGCACATTTTGTCTATTGAAATGTAAAACAGAAACACAGAATTTGTCAATTGGTCCGTGAAGTTCAGATCACTTTGTCCGTCATGTAAATACTCTTTCTCTGGCAGTTTGTGGTGTTTGTTGTCTAAGAGGAAGACAAAACCATCTAAAATGCTGCTAAATACTTTGTTGTTCCTGGAAGGAAAGACAAAAATTTTCTTTCTGCTATTGTTAACCTCAACTGAGAATTGAGGTTGAAGAATAAAAGACCGACTGATCCTATCATAACCCACCTAGCCACTGTTCTGTTACCTACAAACAGATGCAGTCCTTTTTAAAATCCACCAGCAGTGTGGCCTCAATAAATGTTTAAAACAAATACTTCTCTACACACAAATTTCCTGCATATGAAATAGGTAGAAATTACATAGCAATATTGAGCTGCACAGTACAAGCCCTAGTGAGCTTCCCTGGAGTTTGCTGAGTTTTAGGACGTAGGACTGTATTTTGCTGCATCGTGAAGGTGCGAAGTTCATATCTGAATGTCAACATCCCACAAGTAATCTTTTAATGCATTATGCTCCCACTTTAATTTGTAGGCATTTGAATTTTCTGTATCAAGTCAGGGAAGACTGACAGGCGCAGCCAAAAATGCATGTTGGCCTTCTATTCAAGTGAGACAGTGTGGGGTTTCCTTTCCCAGCAGAATTTGGAGTCTCATTTATTTGACTGTAGCTGAAAAATGGCAGACTATTCATTTAAACCAAAACACTAATAATAATACTGATGCAGAAAGACCTTTAATAATTTTAAACAATGGTGATTTGTGACTTCATTTATGCCAAGAACATGACCACAGAGAGAAGTGTTGTATGCTGTAATAAAGTGCAGAACATAAGACCGAGCTTAAGCTGGGACTAAATGCTCGGTAGGTCAGTACGTTCTGTCTTAATTTGAGCTCATCCACAGTAAGCCTTTTTTGGAGGATATGTAGCTGAAAGGGCAAGGCTTCTCACACCTCTTCTAGGGAGAGCATCTGCATGCTTCTGGTGTTTTATTGGAAGTTATTTGATGCTAGATGTTTGCTCATTATGCCAGTGATTTTAACAATACTTTGGAACGAAAATAATTTGAGCAGATTAGTAATTGGACCACCCATTTCCTCGACATCAGGAGGCCAATTTCCCTTTGAGAATTGTCAACTGTGAAGCCACAATGCTTGAAAATTTATCCTAAGTTACATATTTGGTTATATTTATTTCCTTTGCCTCCAAATACTGGTTTGATATTTCCTTTGTTGTTGACAAGTTGTTGACAACATGCCAAGGAAATAGGGCCGTAGCTTATACGAGGGCCCCAGGTTTTCTTACATTTTCTTTAAGGTCATTCCTGTTAAGCATCTGATTTTTGTCACGTGCAAAGGTCCTGAAGTCAGATTCTTTAATATAATACACTGCCGTATTCAAAGATCACAAAGAATCTGTTTGGCACCTTAGCAATGATGCAAGGGGTCTTACTGGGGGATTTCGGAAGGTTGTTTGCCACTTTGTAGTTAATATAGATGTGACTGTGTATTTAAGCAGAAAGTTCTTGTGAACACAATGCACATTTTAAACGCCTGACATTGAATTTAGTCTTATATAACTCTTGGCCCATATAATATGAATTTGTAACGAAAACACATAGAGCTAAAACTCTATGTCCAAAAACTTTTGTCATGCACTGAGCATCGGGTCTGTAACCAGCTCCTGCCTCATGCTCATCCACAGCAGCAGTTCTGTTTTGAGATTATTTGCCATGTATCAGTATGGCCAGCAGACCATACAGGGTCAACAGACCAGCTGCATCCCGTATTTTGACTCCTGGAGCCCACGGCCCTGCCCCATCTTACCGCCGACATAGCCAGCATTTTTTCCGGGCACGCCTTCAAGGCACATGATGCACGTCCATTGTGGTACCCTGATGCTCTAGAGGCCCTCCACATCTTGTGCAGGGGCTCGTTCAGGGGAAGGAAGGAAACTCAGGAGATGTGCTTTTGCTTTTCACAACTGAGGATTTTTTTTTTTAATTGCTGGACAAGTAGGTCCTTGAATCCATATAGAGCTGTTCAAATTGGTGCTCTGACTTCCTGCGAAGTTGTTGGACACTTTTGAGTCTTGAGAATTACGCTGGAGCATGGGACTGGGAACCCAACTTTACGTCATGCCTTTGAAAATACTGCACCTACGTGTAGTTGGTCCAACTCACTTCTGTGGTCTAAAAGGGAGTCCACAAAGCGCAGCAGGAAGAACATACTCTCCTTGTCTATCATAAAGTATTATCCTGTTCCTTGTCAGTATGGAAGCAGTACTAGACAGACCTCTGCCAAAAATAGGATAGGTTGGCACGACAGAAGGACACTGTGCAGAATAATCGCTGGAGATCGTTTGCGTAAGGTTGATTTGCTGTAGGATGTATAGAGGGATTTGCTGTTATCCACAGATATTGGAAACAGGAATCCCAGTAAGAAAGCAGGCATTACACAAGTATGTGGTGAAAAGACAGAAACTCATAAAGCTGCAAGGGTCCTTTTGTAAAATGTGTGTGAATAGCCAAGTGGGACAATAGTAACACTGCTAATTCATTTAATTAATATGTAATTTACTTGGAGTAGTGTTCATTCTAGTCTGTTTTTCTTCAGAAAGATGTTTTCTGCTGTGATGAAGCTGTGATTCATTTCCATTTCACTACTTTCATTTTCATGGTCTCTTTGTTAATTGTCAAGGCCTGTTTGATGATTACAGTGGCTAGTAAATGCATTGCTAAATTATGGTCATAAACAACAATGGGAAAAAAAGACCCATTCATTTAGATTTTTTTTTCTTTTTTTTTTTTTTTTCNACTGTGTTCTGGACTCCAGCAAAAACAAACAGTGTAGTATTTCTCCTATCCTGTTAGCTTTGCAGCCTCTTTGTTGTTTTCACTTTCATATGCTTTTCTATAGGGTTACGTATATTTGCTGTATGACAACCTGCAATGTGCAATATGAAGTAGAGCAGGAGTTTCAGTACATTGAAACTCTGAGGATGCAAGGGGCGTACAGGTATCTTGGGACTCCTTAGAGGGAACTGCAAATCCCTGAAGCATCCCATCACTTCTGGTGCATGGTCCTCAGAGGAGGTCCCTCTGAGGAGGGTTTCCAGCTACGTTTGAAAGACATTAGCTAGCAAATTAGATAACTTTGAACCTATGTCTGCTCTGCAGCAGAAAGTAAATGTCACTCGCTGGGCCAGAAGTTAGGGCACAAAAATTTGGGGGAAATGTAAGCACCATCCTTGTTGGGTTTGTGCTCTTTGTGTATGCGTGTGGTTGTATTAAGTTAAACTGTGCAGAAGGAAATACAGCTTGAGACTTTTGCCAAGTTGGTGTCAAACTAGGCATTACCACAGGCACTTAGTAAAAACTCTCTACAGACGATGATATTTGTATGCAAGCCTTTAAATTTTTTTCCTTGGTTTTGCTTTTGATGTTTTGCTCCTGCTCAACAACAGCAAGTATGAAAATAACTCCCTTCAGTCTGGCTCTAATTTCAGTCCTCCTCCTTCTTCTGCAGAACTGTGGCATGTTGAGCTTAAAACCATCTTCACTTCAGAATATATGAAAACTTTTTGCCCAGCCAAAGATAAGAGATTATTTTTGGCACACAGTCAAAACATGGCTTGATCCTGTCTAACCCATGAGACTAGTTTGATGGGTTTAACTGTTACGTAGGTAGCTTTTCCTCTTATAGATAGAATCTGAACTGGTTTCAGTGTAATGGGATATTTATTTTGCCTGGTTTAGAAATGTTGTAGTTTGAGAATATATGCCTTTGTAGCAGGGCTTATCATTTATTCCTTAAAGCAGCACAGCGTTGGATAAATTTTAGGTGTTATAGTTAAGGAGTTGGGTTTGTAAACGAAATCTTTTGTGCTTTCTATTAAATGCAGTTCTGATTGACTCAACCAAACTGATTAGTGCCCAACCTGTGTTATCCAGACGTTTGTCAGATATTTTATTTTATTTCATTTCATACATCTCGAACTACCAAGGCAACCTTGTCATTGCAATTTTCACACCCTTTCTTTTTCTTTGTTCTATATGTCAGTGAAATCTTATCTCTGCAGTCTTCTGTCATAGGTTAATAGTCTGGAACAAACTTCGTTTAAGACTCTTACATAGGAAGAATGGGGAGAGATTATTGAGAAGAAAGTTGGTGGCCACAATCACCGTTAGATAGATGGTATCTCACAGACTCTGACAGTTTTGAAATACTAGCCAAAAGTGTGGGAGAGGCAGAGAAGAGCTGACCTCAAAAGATTGACTCGCTCGGTTCAGGTGCCTGGCTGAACCCCTGGGACCTCCTTTCATGTCACAAAGTTCAAGTTTTGTATGGGCAAAACTGGAAGTTGTTCAGGTCTTGCGTGGCTTTGCTTTTAAGGATGGGACAAAACCACAAAGGTCAGGCCTTGAATTTACATTTGTTCAGTGTTTCTGTTACTGTACATATAAATGCACAGAAGTATGCGTAGGCTCTTGGAAAATCTGTGAGATAAACTTTTCTTATTTCACAGTCTTACAAAAAGGCCTGCACTTGTTTTTCTTCCGTACATCCTTCGTTGACAGGTCTAGGTACCTCTTTTAAACAAGGAACTGTCTTGTTTACATGTTCCTCTATTTCTCCCATCTCCAACTGCAGTTTCTGTTTAAAGTGGCTCAGAAGAGCTTTTTAAAAGCAAAGCATTGTTTTTGCACAGAAAAGTAAACCGCAAGCAGACAAATATGTTAAAACGAAAAGGGAAGGTCTGGGATAAACCCCGGTCAACCTAGAATCCCTGCTTTTTGCCTGAGAGAAGCAGAGAGCCCCTGAGTAGCATTTACCTCTGTCCCCTTCCAATATCTGCTCGACTGCCTTCTCTGTTAAGGCTGTGGACTTTTACTGTCCCCTTTGATCCTGTGTTAAGTCCTGGAAAGAATAAACTCTGCCAGCCTAGATTCAGCCAGTGAGGAGGCATTCTCCAATTAATAACTTTTCTGCTGTTTCCTCCAGGACATTGTTATTGTTTCTAACAAATAATCTTTACTTCTTCATTTCCTGTTTGTCTCCCTTTCTGTTCCCTTCGGTTTAATTGTTTGCAGTTAGCCAGCATGATAATAATGACACTGTGATCTACAGCAAGTTCATAAAATGGGACCATCGCAGACCACAGACTCAAAACTCTTGGAGTCCCTGGAGATCTTCATTCAGGTCCTGGTAGAAGAGCCTTACATTTTTCCTGCTCTAAAAAAAATTCAACGCAAGTTGCTATTGA
The DNA here is from genome assembly GCA_013389945.1 of Fregata magnificens. NCBI lineage: Eukaryota > Metazoa > Chordata > Aves > Suliformes > Fregatidae > Fregata > Fregata magnificens. The sequence continues at coordinate 256,432 of WAAD01013723.1, forward strand.
GACTTTGCTTGGATAAGACCTTATAAAACAGAGCCTCTTAGCTGCTCACACGGGTGGATGTTTACAGATACAATTTGATAAGGAAGTAAGTAGTGTTATGCTGGTGACAGTATTGGCTTCCTGAAATAAGCGCCAACATTTCCCAGTGCACAGGGAAGAACTCGGGAAGCTCTGGCAGATACGAAGCCCAGATTTTTGAGCCGACCTTCACTCACTGATACTTGTAATGCTCCTCTAATTTGGACCCACAGCAGTCCTTGGCTGGGTGGCCAGCTGTGGTGTGACGGGGGAAGACTGTGACCACGGGTAGGACATCTGCACCCCGAGTGCCTGAACCCTGAACCTGAGAAAAACAAAACCCCAGGACTTTATACTAGCAGTATCCCCAGCAAGACCTGGGAAAAAAGGCACGAAGCTGCTTTTTCATGGGATGTTCCTCCCCTTTTCTTTATAAGGATGGCCATAGCCTTTATAAAACACTGAGTCACCAAGCAAAAGAGATGCTGGGAGACTCACTTGTCTTTCCCACGTCTGCTTTTTGCCCTACTTTTCTCTCCAAATATTTCTAACCTGTCTCTCCTTTGAAGACACAGAACAGCATGGCTGCTGCTGGCCAGTGCGGTATCAAACACCAGCGTGCCGCCGCCGCCACCACATATCTCGCAAAGGTCAGGCACTTTGTGTGAGTGGCTGTGGAGGAGCAGCAGCTGGGGGAGGAGTCCACAGCGCTGCTGAGACTTCAGGTGCTTTATTTTTCTTCTGACCACTCTGTTTTTATTTTATCTATAGTTTCTCTCTTCCCCCCTGCCCCTTTTTGCTCCATTTATCTCCCATTTCTTATCTCTTATTTCGATTGATTTTAAAGAAAATTCAGTAGTTCATAGTGAAAGTTGAAAAATATTCTTTGTGAAAAAACAATTTCGCTGTCTCAACTTTATAACTCCCTCCCCACCCCCCCCTATGTGAATAGATCCGATACAGAGAAACATGGCAGGCTGGGGTCAGTCAGAAATAACTCTAAGTTAACCAAGAACATGAGGCCTTTGGGAACTACCTAATAGTGGTAGTAGCTCAGCTTTGTAATTATAAGAATACGTAATACAAAACCACAAGAACGCCTCTTTCTTTGACAAACAGGCCTTTTTATTTAAAACCAGGTCTGCATGAATTGTATGGGAGTAGAAAGATGAGGTGGAAGATTGTGCACCTTGGGGAGGGAGAATATAAGTTTTGATAACAGTGAACTTCTTACCAGCATCTTTTTCACAAGCAGAAAAAATGTCTGGAAGGGTGGGTGATGTACCAGAAGCATTATTGTCTGTCTGTTTTCTCCTATTATATGTTGTTATCTGGTCTCATCAATTACAGTCTCTCCAGTAGAATTTTGTGAATGTAACTAAGATTTATAGGGTGCTACGGAAGAAAAATATTTTTGAAGTTGTCAAACACTTCCTGTTATAAGACTGTAAAGTGTTGAATATCTGCCTCAGGCAGATTTCTTGATTTATTTAAATTTGCTGTTCCCTAGACATCTGCTTTGGTCACTCTCACAGAGAAGATGCTGGGCAAGATGGACCTTTGGTCTGACCTCACACTCTCATTCTTGTTTGTTTACTGTTCTTATATTGAATGATATGAGAGAAAATACTTGGTACACCCATGTTAAAAAAAAAAGAAGAAAAGAGAGAGAGAAACTGGTAGGCTTTTATTCGGATAGTCTTAATACTCCACAGTAATGAAGCAAAGATGGAATTTCCCAAGTGATTGTCTCTGAGTCAGGGATGTGCCTTTGCCATGCCCTTGAGTATGTGCCCATATATGTCTACCTTATACGCTTTTGAGATATGCTGAGGTAGAGAGGTGGAAGTAAAGGGAAAGATTTGGTCTTGGATGGTGAAGATTGTGGGTTAATACTGATAGACAAGAAGACTAGGACTGAACTGAAAGAGGAGTGGAGAAAAGATGGAGTTAGATAAAGTAGGGAGGGTTTAGGGAAGAGGGCAGAAGAAGTACCCTTTGTCAGGAACCTGAAATGAATCCCCTTCTTTTGCTAACATCTAGTGTCTCTGAAACTTCAGTGGAAGATTCACTATGTAAGAGCTACTCAGGTAGGAGTTTATTTTTACTCTTGGTTACCACCATTAGCAGAAGAGCGGAGGTGCAAGAGGTGGAGCTGGAGGTCCTGAGCCAGGTGATGAATATGTCATTGGCGGCATGATAAATACGGTGAAACCGCTGTTTCCTCTGTTTGCCTTTTCCGAAAAACATAGGAAATTACGTGCACAAAAGCTGTGTTAAAATAACATTGCTTGCAAAGTCAAGCACTCTAATTACATTGCTCAACACTGTGTTGTCTGTGTAATTTCATTTCAGGGTTCTTCTATCGGTATGTATGATACAGTCCACAATTATATGGTCATGTACAATTTTTCTTCTACACAGAGCCTCATTGACCACACAGAATGAAGATGGTCAATTAATGAGAAACTGTTCAATCTTGCATTATTCCTTATTGTACGGTATGTAGCACTATCCCTACCATTCAATCACATATTGTTCTTGCTCTGAAGACAGAATTATTTATTTTTTCGTAGTCTTTTGTATGGCACTGTTCAAGAGAATATCTAAGTACATCACAGACTTTTAATTTCTCTTCACAGTAGGTGTGTTGGGAACCCGAGGAAGGGGGGTATCTCCATTTTACAGGCGGGGAAACTAAGGAGCAGAAATTTTGCTAATGTGGTGCATCCAAGACAATTTAAGATACTAAAAATCATCGGGTCTTATGTATTCCTTTTCAGTAGTAAACCTTATCTAGCTCTTACTGTGTTCAGAGTAGTGCATCAAATGATTCAGGTTGCAGCTGTGAGTGCTCAGTAGTTCTGCGTATCAGTTTCAGTCCCACACCCAGAAAATGAGGAAGACAGAGCTAGAGATACCTGGGAAAGTACAGCTACACAGGAGACCTCATGTAGGCTGTGGCAAGGAGGGGATCCAGCCCTCCCGAGCTGGATCCACCTGTCTGTCTGCTAAGATGAGCTTTTGTTTCCTTCCTTCCATCCCTCGCCTCATTCACAACACACCTTCACAATCTGCAACAAATTGTTGAATCAAACCCCCAAAACCCCATCCTCATTGACAACCCATGCTTGATTCATTCTGCAAGAAGATTTGTTGTGTGCAATGGTACAGGGATCTTGTGGAAAAATAATCTGTGATCGTGCAGTTACTGTATTGCAATTCATCTACGTGATGGGGCCAAACAAAGGTTGTATAGGCAGTTATAATTCTGTGTGTCCTAACTTTTGAGCACCAGATTTTTAAGCCTTTGTAGTGTTTTGCATGTATATTATTTTGTCTTTTCAGATATGTCTTACATGGTGTGTAAAACAAAACTTTCTTCTCCCTTTCGTCTTCCTCTTCCCTTCTCTTACCTCCCCCACCAGTATCAGGTGATTTTTTTTTTTTTTACTCTGTTTTTTTGCTACTTTTTACAGCTCTAGTACAGATATTTCAATGTCCTGTAATTTATTCTCTCTCTAAATGTCAATTTCCTTGCTGCTGATTTGCTTTCAGATATAATGCCTAAAGCAGACTGTCAGCTGAAAGTATATGATTCTTCTCTCTCAGTATCACACAAGCCAAGTCTGGCTGGAAGGACAGGGGAAAATTAAATTGTTCTCATAAAAAAGAAAACATAGCAGTAATGTATCTTTATACTTATGTTCAGGTATCCCCTTTGTGTTATTAAGGGGAATCATGATCTTGTGTGTTTTCTCTACGGGGGATCACATTAATTTATATTTATAAGGTCTCCCGTAATAGATGCTTTCCAGAAACATAAAAGTTAGTCCAAAAGTTCTTTGGATGCTATCAAACCAGAAATGAGCACTGCATTGTGTTATCCAGCAGCAAAAAAAAAAAAAAAAAAAGAGCTCCTCAGGATCCAAAAAAAAGAACTGATAAAGTTGTATATATTAACTAAAGGCTGATCCTGCTGCCCTTGTGGTGCTCAGGTGATTTCAGTGCAAGGGAGCATTGAAATCAAGCATCTTTGTTAAAGTTTGGTTCTCCCTGAGACAGAGATAGAGAGGCTCTAAGACATCAGGGGTGTGGATATATTTGTGTATACACAAATACTTAAGCCCTCAGATACAAATGATTTGCTGCAACTCAACACGTTGCCAGGCTGAGCCAATGCCTAGTGAAGGTTATTGTTGGTCCCTGTCTGGGTGTGGTAGCCTGTCCCAATTGCCGGGCAATGAGACTTAGTGGAGTAAAAGCAGTTTAAACTAAGTTTCGTTACCTTCTAATTATGGAGAGTTGCAAGTCATGTTCTAGTTTGGCTGGTGGACTTACATACCCAGAAGCCTTTCTAAGTTTGCACTTTGACACTCATAAATACCTTTTCACTTCAGAAAACATGATAATTTTTTAAATTTAGAGTGTAACTTTCTTCATATATCAGTCTGTATTGTGCATGTGTGATTTTAAAGGTGACTCAGTGTTCCATATTATACTAACGTCGTGGAAGCAGACAGTTTGAAAAACATCCGTCAATCATTTTGTCTGCCTATCTATCTTTCTTGGTGGTGGTTGACATCGTCTTAGATTTTGCTGACTGTATTTTAAGGAAAACAGTGGGTTATTTTGCTTTTTTGCTTTTTTTCCCCTCTATAAAGGGCATGTCAGGAAGATAGCTGCCTGAATCCCATAACAATGAAGGTGTAACTCTCGAGTCTAATCCAAGTTTAAAAGGGCACTAAAAATTGACTCCATTTCAGTGTTTCCAAGGTGTCTCTAAATAAATTATTATGAACAACTTAAAGGAAAACATAGTTCAGTCCCTGTTATCCTCCCCTACATGTTCCTACCTCTGGAACAGGCAACATTTTTCAAGCGTTATTGACTGCTCTTCTGTTGATGCTGTTCTTCTCAACTACCTGCATCACACTTTTGCCTTGCTAGGAGTGATCCCTACTGCAAACCCAACAACCAGCCTACAGTGGTTTCATCAAGCAACGTTGAAATACTAGATAGCACTCACTCCAAGGCTATTATAGATCAGTCAGGGGTGTCTGTACGTTTCACCTGGTAGAAGACCATCAGAATTCACCCACTTCTGTTGATGGCCACTGAAAAGTCTCTAACGCTCCCACGTTGGCCCTGTCTGCTGGGACACAAGTTGTTGCTGCTGTGATGAGGGAGCAGCCGTGTTGTCACACAGCCCTCTCACTGCAGCTCCCAGCCTTGCCTGGCATCCATCCTCTCATGGGACTGTGACTCAGCTAGAGTTTGGGGGTGGACTTTGCTTTAGTGAGCTTCCTAGAGGGACAGAAAAGGCGTTTTAAACTCTACATCCAGGTTTTACTTAAAGAAACAAAGACCTTTTTTTTTTTTACATATATATATATGTGTGTGTGTGTGTGTATAAATATATATTAAAAAAGATAACACTCAGAAGAATGAGGTTAAATGGTACAGCAAACCTGACTTATGAATATACCTCTCCTGCCTAATGGCTCCGTGTGGTTTAGACTCTCCTCTTCAGTCTTCCTCTAAGCCTAGCAATGCTGTGACTCCTTCTCTTGTAGCAACTGTCCACAGTCCAGTCTGAGACACCAAGAAAAGTCTCTTTCCAACACCCAAGGGACTTGGCTGAGCGTCATCTCCTTGCTCAACCAGGGTGCTGCTTCTGATGGAGACTCCTCGGGAGCCACACAGGTGTACTTGGTGCAGGCTCTTCTCTCTCACTCCCTCTGCCTGCCCCCCTGCAGCGTGCCCCTAGAGAGGGGGTGCTTTTTCTCTCTGGGACATGGCAAGAGGGACAGAGAAGCAACTTTCCGTCCTGCTGCCCAGCCCCAGCCTTTTCAAAGAAACGTAACTGTGCAAGCAGCCAGCCCGCAGTCCTTCAGATATCTGTAGGATATCAGCTGTAAAGGATGGAGGGATTTTTCCAGCAATGCTTTAATTAGCCTGCATATGTGCAGCTACAGAAAGGCATGAAAAATTTTGGCCTAAAGATCATCAATGCCCTGTGTCCTCACATCAGACGTTTGTTCGAGCAGCCAGTTGTGTTGCTAAGTTAATGATGTGCACTTCAGGTGGTGAAAAAAATTGAGGATAAAGGGAGATCTCCTACCAGAAGGCAAAGCTGGACTTCTCACTCCTGCCTCCTCCCACTTGTTAAGTGCTGTTGTATAATGGAAAGAAGAGTTGGGTCTGAAACAAGAGAATTTAAATCTGAGATCTAAAAACAGTTACAGTCTTGATGAGGGGCTGTATACTTTATTTAGTTCACTTGTAATTGGTTTTAATTTGTTACATCTTTTTTTAAAACACGTGTGATTTGAATATGAATGTGGCTCACATTAGCTTTTGATTATAAAAATAAATAATATCAGATTCAGTAGATTCAGCAGTTTCTTTGAGAGTGGTACTTTCTCAGCCCACCCAGCAGTAGCTTTTTCCAGAATGAAGCATTTAAGCTTGTCAAGCCATAACTAGGAGGCCATCACCTGGAGGGCTGCAGTCATCTTCAGGGCTGAGTATGCACAGCACCAGCAATTGCTAAGGAAATAAGCACCTCTCCTCTGGGGTGTCATCTTATCTTCTACTCGATCATCGCTAGTAACAAGCAGGGAGAGATTGAGCTGTGAGCCAGGGCTCAGTGTAAAAGGACTGGTTGCATACTTTTAGTAAATATTTTCAGATTCCTCCTGTGATATTTTAGATCAGCATCTGGAAAAAAAAAAAAAGAATTATAGGGGGCTTAGAGTTGTGCTCAATCTATTTCTGTGTTCTCCTTCCTTTGTGCCTATGTTTTTTGATTGCTAGATGGAGCGTTAGCTGCAAAAGTTTTTTCTAGGATGCAGATTAACCTACTGGAGTTGAACTTTTTTGTAAGTATGTTAGATTTAGTAAAAGCGTAGATCACAAAGAGTAGGGCTAAGTAATTATGGGTTTGCCATATGTTTTGGGGGTTCAGGAGAGAGTTCAAAGTCAACTTATCCACTAGGTAGCGAACAAAAGCCCTTTATGTGGCTTAAAGGAAGACCTAATATAGAAGCTCCAGAAATGAAGCTTCCAAAGAGTATATGGTCCATCTCTTGAAGATATCGTCTTATTTTTTATTATGAAAAGTGAGTAATCGCAAGTAGAACACCTTAAGAAGACACCTAAGCATACATTTACCTAGCTGAGCAATTTTAAAGGCAGGTTCCATACAGTACGTGCATGTTAAATGCTGTGCTATCACGTTTTCAAAGTAGATTTTTTAGTCTTGTTTTCTTTCATTGGAGAGTCTTTCTTTTAAAATGCGCTTCCTTAAATATTTTTTTTTTTTTAAGAACACAGAAAGAAATGCTATTGACCAGCAAACTTTCAAGAAGTCCTTTTTCTGGCCTCTTAATTTGTTTCTGCAGTTTGACATAGGCTGCCATTTGTAGGCAGAAACCCTTGGCTATCAGCCTGTAGATGATGCTCACATGTACGATCGGATAGTTAAGTTTTACTCTATCAAAGAAGAATGCGCTAATGGTACTGACTCATTCATTTCTGGGTCTGCATACAATCAAAATGTGGGGAGCAAATTTGGAAGTAACTTAGTGGTATTAAAAAATTGGCTGTCTTTTCCACATGTCTGGAACCCATGAGTCAGTACTCCAACACATACATTTTGCTGTTTAAATAGAATATGCTATAGGGGTTTTTTTATATATTAACAGTATGGTTTATCATTCTATAGAACTTTTCATCCATAGAGGTCATGTAGCTTTACCAGTTAAGTAACTCATTCCTGATCGATCCTGAGATTCTCCTAGTCATTAATACACCATTGGTTTCAGCCTGAATTATATGTTGAGTCTCTAATTCAGATGAACATTCATACTGGGGAAGGTTCTTAAAATTAAGCCCATACTTATGGGATTTCCTAGAGTGGGTTGGGATAAAGTACTTGTTTGTTTTCCTTGTGAGTGAAAGCAGAATTTGATCCATAGCATCATGCTAGTTTCTTGAGATAACTGTTCCAGGGAGGCTTAGTATCATAGCTCAGTTAAAGCATATTTGATCCTGGTGGAAAAAAACACCCAGCTATCTAGTTGAAGCCCTTGTTCTGTAATTCTTCGCTGTCCCAAGTGATCATATATTGTAGGTATGGCTGACTGTGCCCTTTGCACACTAGACCTTTTGAGAATGGGTAGATACAGCTTTCAGGTTTGCTCGCCACGGCTGTCTCCCTTCCGGTGGTGTGGGGGGCGGAGAGGGGGAGGTGAAGCACTTTCCGCTGCAGGACCAGCTCTTAACACTAGTGGGTTTTGTGTCGTGAGGCTGGGGTCATTTTTTGGGGAAGGAGTCTGCAGCAGCTTAATGCCGTGAAAACAGCATGGTGCAAAACGGAGGGAAAAATTTGCCATAAGGGTTGGAAATAGAAATGAAGAAAACCCATCGTCTCTTTATAGGGTGAATACTCTGAAATTATTCTCTAACGATGAGTTTAATGGCATTTGACTGTCTGCAGGTTAGGTTGCTGTGCTCCCTGTTGTCAGGCAGTGGGGTGGGGGGTTCATGATTTTTGACTAACTAAAAAAAGATGTGTGTGTTTTGGAGGTGCGTGGGTGAGGCGGTGCAAATGTCAAGTTAAGTACTGGTTATAAACAGTCTTTTTAAACAGCAGCACATTTTCATTCAGATCTTTTTAGGCTGTGAAGAATACTGTATCTCTAGCGCATATTTAAAATAAAAATCTTTCTGGCAGCAAGCTCGCCGTATCTAGTGCAACATTCTCACTCTGTCTCTCTCTCATCCTCATCTGTTGAAGGAGTAAAACTTCTGAGGTACATCTTCAGAAATAGCAGCAGTAGCCAGCGCAAATGTGCAGTAATTGATTTGCTGCTGTTGTTGTTTGCAATTGAAGCAGTTAAACCTTTCCAAGCAAAACCAAATCGTGCATGCGAGCTTCTGCATTGTTGTTCAAACAGTGAGTTTTCTAATGCGGCTAATGGCAAACGATACGATGAAAAATAATAGCTTCTGTTTTATCCTTCGTTTCCATTTTGCGCTAAACTCTATACTCAGCCATGCATATGCAGGCTATAATGTAGCATATTTAATCTTCCACTTCGTCTCTGCAGCTTCTCTCTATATACTAAAATAGCAAGGGCTGGAGTAGCTACTCTCTCAAACAGCACTTACTGTTCTTAGACGGGCTTTTTGTTGTTTTTAGAGTTTTCTTTTTTTAATCTGAGCTAAGTTTGAACAACTGTAATGGTGGGAAAATCTATCCAGGGTTCATTCCTTTTTACCCCAGAATTGGCAAACCAGGAAGAATAGACTTTGTCATGTGCAAATATGGTGACCATAAATGGTGCTGGAGGCTTTCTCCATTGTCCTGTGACTTTGCCACGAGAGAAAGCGCGCGCGAGAAAGAAAGACACGTTTGATAGAGTTGTGAGAACGCCTGAATGGCTGTTGGGTGTTGGGCATTGTCTGGCGGTGACCTCAATTCGGTACAGTAGAGACCCTTGAAAGCACTGTCTGAAGTCACAATACCACTATTCTCCTCCGCTCCCCAAAAGGGATTAGTTAAAAGGGTGACGTTCCGTGCAGAGAGTTCCAAGTATTCCCTGAAACAAAGGGCCCTGAAATGTTTTTGAAGTTATTTTTAATTGAGTTGAACTAATTTAATAAAGGTCCTAAGAAGGAGGGGGGGAGAAAAAAAAATATAAAGGAATGTGATTGTTTTATGATTCCTCGCAGATGGAATGGACATTTATAGCATACTTCTTCTTTAGTCTTCCAGAGAACAGTAGCCCCATTTACAGCTACTGTTAGCAATTTAAAACTGCTCCAAAATGAAGTCTTTCAAGAAGTTGACAGCTTATAAATAAATCTGTCTGATAAAATTGAACATAAACTGCATCTGTGGTTAGTTTGCCAAAATTAATTCTACATTTAATTAGAGATAGCAGTCAAACATATTTAATAAAAAACAGTCTTGGAGAGTAAATCAAATGAAGTCAGATTTTAGCAGACGCTTTTCTCCCCCCACCCCCCTTTTTTCTTTTTCTTTTCTTTTTCTTTTCTTTTCTTTTCTTTTCTTTTCTTTTCTTTTCTTTTCTTTTCT